>JAYEPQ010000001.1:33687866-33845366 GCA_036321105.1 Dracaena cambodiana
AATCGAATTTTTCTTTATCAAAACAAAGCGATAATAATTTCCCTCAAAATATAATTAACAAATGTCACCACAGTTAAATTATTTCAAAATAAAAGAAAAGGACTGTCTCGCATAAACTTAAATAAAGTGTCATCAGCACTTATTACTTTTTTTTTTTAAAGAAAGCAGTTAACCAAAGGAAGTAATCACTCCTGCATATCCGCTTGTTCTTTAAAATATGCCATATCATGTCCTGTATCTGGAGGATCTACTTCTTCATAAAGATTTGCATCTGGTCATGCATAACCAGGATCGTCAGTAAAGCGATCTCATATAAAACATAAAAGGATAGCAATGATAACTCAATGTCATAAACAGTTATGCAAATAAAAAAATGGAAAGCTCTACGTGGTAATCATTATTGTGTTTATTTTTATTCTTTCAGTTAATATCTTTTAATTATGGTATTTGAAAATTCAAGAAAATATGAATATAACTGAGCTGAACGCATCCCCGTCTACCTTCGGAAAAACGGAACAGTAGTTGATCGGAACCTATCCCGATCCTCCCAAAAATGGGAAACAGTGGTGCAGTAAATTGATCGGAGCCTATCCCGATCCTCCCACAAGTGGGAAACAGTGGCACAGTACAGTTACGTTCAGCCGTCTAATTCATATGAACCTAAATTTTCCCCAAATCCCCAGTGTATATCAGGTTCGGTATTAACTGTCAAATTTTAGTATCAATTGGTGATTTCAGAAATTTCAGTTCAGTATGTAGATTGGTGATAATAATTAAAGTTCAGGGTACAGTAACAATAACAGAGACATTTGAGGAATAGTATAACATTACAGTGGTTAATTATCTATCATCAATCATATACAGTAGCAGTTTGCATTTAAACAGTGTCTTATTTTACTTCATATCAGTGTTATCTTTCTTTTCCTTTCAATATATAATAAAAATTTGAATTAAAACTTATAACATAACTTTCTGGATTATATGCATATTTCAAAAAAATATAAACGTGTGGATTTTATTTAATCACTCTTAAAATAATATGTCTGTGGGTTCAGATAATAATAGTAGTTACATGTAAAAAGAAATCGGGGTAGTTCTAAATGCGCGCCACATAACACACAGTAAGGTGATTTACAACATAAGGAAAATAGTGCTCTCTAGGTCTGTGTGTGTGCGCACTTAGTCATCACCGAAACCAAATGCAGCATTTCACTGGACTTAGGGTTGGTCTAAGTGCGCACACAAGTTAAAGAGATTTACAACACAAAGAGGTGTTCACAAGTAAAAGTGTGTGCTTACTTAGCAATTAACCAAAACCATGGGCTGCAGCATTCTTGATTTGAGGTTGTTATAACTGTGCACCCACGTGAGATGGTCTACAACATAGGAAAATGGGTGTTCACGTAGAAGTGGGTGCGTTTTAGAATCCCCCTCCCCCCAAAAACCAGGTTCCCCTTTTGAGAATTTCCCAAAAAGTTTCCCTTGCCCCTACAACCCAACGAACAGAGGAGAAGGGAAAGTGAAGAAACCGCCGAAGCACTAGCAGAAGCGGGAGAAGAAGAAGAAGCACAAGCGCAAGTGGAAAACGGGAGCGGACGGTGAAGTCCGACGAGGCGGTGGCAGGGATCAATGGAGTCGACATCGGCGACCACTATCGTTGGCTTCGGTCGGATCGCCTCGCCTAGCCGCGACCGACTGGGGCAGCGGCAGCACCGATGGAGTCGCGATCGTCAACTGCCGCCGGCGCATGGTCTCGGCCGAGTCTCCTTGCCCATCCGCAACCGAACACAGAAAGGGGAAAGAGAAGATGAAGAAGGAGCACATGCGCAAGTGGAAGTAGAAGCACAATGCAAGTGGCAGTGGAAGTGGAAGTGGAAAACGGAAGTAGAAGCGCGAGCAGGAATCAATGGAGCCGACATCGCCGACGGCCGCCGGCCGAGTTGTCTTGCCGACCCGCAACCACAACACAGAAAGGAAAAAGCGAGGATGAAGACGCGAAAGCAGACGCGGAAGGTGAAGACGCGGAAGCACAAGCAGGCGCGGAAGGTGAAGAAGAAACACAAGCAGATGCGGAAGCGGAAGCCGAAGAAGCCAGTAATTTGATCATTATTTATGAATTATTAATTAACTTATAATTTGATCAACAGCTAATTAAGTCAACGTAGCAGCATAATAACGAAAACAATTAAATGTGGTTAATACTATGAGTATAAAGTCATTTAACTAATCTACGCACTATGTCTTATAAGAAGCAAGTGTACGAAGTGTGCTAGTTTGAAATTAGATCGGTATAAACGAGTAGAACAATCAAAGCAGTAAACCGAAGCTGAATACTTTGCATTAAATAAAGAAAAAAAAAGATAGTGCAGTACCCGACGATTTGAATACTAAGTAGTGAGTTGTATCTACCTGCTTGTGTAGCTACTAAAAGAGACATATCAGCATAGAAGTCAATAGAATTAACTTATTATTAATTTATTCTTTGTCAAATATACTTCGCCTAAAATAAAATAATATGAATGTTCTAATCAATCACGATTGTAAAATTCATAGATCTATTTTTTTTTACAAAATTCATAGACAATCTTTAACAAATATTATAGGACTATTTTCGATTTAATATTTATGCATCTAAATAAAATAGGAACAATATAAAGAACAAGCATAGCATGTTAAGTGAGTTTAAAAACTCACTTTTAATTAAGTCGCCTCCCCCTTCCCTTTTCTTTTCTGACCTGCGTTCATCTTCCTCTTCCCGTACGTCCTGAGATTTCCAGCGTTCCAGAAGAGAAAAGAGGTGAGAACGGATTTTTAGATCCTTATTTATCTTTAGGTTAGGATATAACCTATTTGGTTGAGATCCAACAAACGAATCTTTTCGGATGAGATTGACATCCCTCCAACTGTTTAGATTTCTATCCGATTTTTTTTCTCAACTATTCAGATTTATATCCAAACAAATCCCAATATATATTTATATTTATTATTATTATTATTATTTTCAGATTTTTTTTTTTTTCATTTCAAAATTTTTTTAAAAAATGGTCGTTAAACTTAAATGATGGAGAGGGGTTATACCTTTATTCAAATAAGTGTGGAAAACACTCTCGAATGTCTTCCTTAGTGTCTCCAAAACTATCCTTAAATGTTTAGTGTGATCATCTTCGGTCTTTGAATACACTAATATGTCATCTATGAACACCACAACGAATTTATCCAAATATGAAAGAAAAATCCGATTCATTAAGTTTATAAAAATTGCATGTGCATTCGTCACTCCGAATGGCATCGCTAAGAATTCAAAGTGCCCATATCGAATTCAGAACGTTGTTTTAGGAATATCCGACTCCTACACTTTTACTTGGTGATACCTAGACTTAAGGTCCAACTTGGAAAATACCCTAGTACCACTAAGCTGATCGAACAAGTCATCAATTCTCAGTAGTGGGTATCGATTTTTGGTAGTGACCCTATTTAATCCCCTGTAATCAATACATAATTTTTTTTTTTTTTTACCTCCATCTTTCTTCTCAGTCAAAAGTACTGGTGCACCCCAAAGGGAAGTATTTGGTCTAATAAAACTTTTGGCTTACAACTCGTCTAATTGTATCTTCACTTATTTTAGCTCTGCTGCATTCGATATGGTGCTAGAGAGATTAGTGTAGTGCCAGGAAGAAGCTCAATAGCGAACTCCATTGCCCTGTCTGGTGGTAATCCTGAGAAATCCTCGAAGATGTCCAAAAACTCCGACACCACTGGGATGTCCGCCGGTATGGCACCCATTTGGATTATTACTTCATCCGTAGGTCGAGCTCTAAATTCTGCAGGTTCCTTTGTTGTCACCAATGGACTTGAACTCTGGGTGATTCGGTATCCTGAAGACAACGCTTCTCCTCCAGCAGTCAATAATTGCATGAAAGGTACTTAACCAATCCATTCTCAATATCACGTCAAATCCGTGAGTGTCAATAATTAGGAAATTAGTATAAAATTCCCTTCTACAAATTACTACAGGACACTGTCTACACATTTGAGTAGAAACAATCCCCTCGTTACCCGTACTTATCTTCCATCTAGTGTTCATGTTCTCATAAGGTATGGCATGTAGTGTCACAAATTTAGAAGAAATAAAGCAATGTGATACTCTTGAGTCAAATAAAACTGATGCGGGTATATGATTGACTAGTATCATACCTGTTACCACGTCATCTGACTTCTTTGTTTGATCTGCGGTTAGGTTATATGCCTGTCCATGTCCCATGTCCATTGCCTTATTCTTCTTAGCATGCTCGTAAGCTCTATTCTGAGGTGGAAGTAGTCGCCTTTTCTGATCATTTTGTGACTGCTGTTGTTGTTGAGATACTGGAAGGCGAGGCGTTGGCCCTATGTTTCTCCTTCGTGGACAATCCCCGATCATGTGTTCACTTGATCCACATGCTAGACATAAGTTGTTAGCATACCGACACTCCTTGATAGTGTGTCCTAGCTTTTGGTAATGTGTGCAAGTAACCCTCTGTTGCGAAGAAGTGACCATACGCTTCTCAGTATTCCCAGATGAAGTTCCTTCTAACATTTGACTAGCCGACCTCTTGGGTGCAGAAGACTGAACCCTCCTTTCCTTATTTATTACTTGCTCTATATCTCGAGCTGCATCAATAACTTCAGTATAGGTCTCCATTCTGGAGGTTACTAAATACTTCTGGATATCTATTCTTAATCCTTGTTGGAAGCGATGAGCACGATCTGCCTCATCTGATACCATGTATGGCGCAAATCGACTCAGACGAACAAACTCCGATGCATACTCTTCTACTGTCATTTCTGCCTGCCTCAAGTTAATGAATTGGTGCTCCATTTCTCTCCTGGCTGCTCTAGGAAAGAACCTTGTAAGGAAACTCGTTGTGAAGGCATCCCATGAGATTGGTTGGGATAGTCTGTTCTCCTCTGATTGCCACCAAGTCCTTGCTATATTCGTCAATTGAATTTTGACGACACTCACTTTGTCAGCATCTGGAATCCTAGCAGCTTTTAATAAGTCTTCCATCTACATAAGCCACTGTTCAGCTTCCAAGGCTCCTACTGTTCCTAAGAAGGTAGATGGATGAAGGCGTCTGAAATCAGATATCCCTCCAGGACGCTGGTCTCTCGGTTCTGCCACACGATCCAAGGCCGCCATCACTCCTGCTTGAAAGGTTTCGGCCTGTTGTTGTTGCGCGTCGATCATCTTACTAAGCAGTCCTAATATTTCATTGGCTTCAGTGGTGTTCGAGGTTGAGCCAGAATTTGCTCCATTCTTATTAGTCTGACGAGCCATCTTTCTGAGGAAACGGGATAATGTAATTATTACTTAAATAAACGTAAATAGATATATTTAGAAAAATCATATTTATGTATATATAGATATATAGTCGTATTGAACCTTAAATAGTTTAGCGAAATTAAACTATTATATTTATTTATTTATTTATTTGCCGACTGTAATGATATTCAAGTTTGTTCAAATCACTTGAACAGACTTAAAAAAGTCTGGGCTCTGATACCACCTGTAACGCCCCACTTCCAGTAGTGTGGAAAGCTGGAACGTTCGGCGTCGAATGATAACTCGACGAGCCTCAAACAAAATATTACAGTCACCATTTGTAATTTAATATGAATAACATGCATAAACTAAATCGAATTTTTCTTTATCAAAACAAAGCGATAATAATTTCCCTCAAAATAAAATTAACAAATGTCACCACAGTTAAATTATTTCAAAATAAAAGAAAAGGACTGTCTCGCATAAACTTAAATAAAGTATCATCAGCACTTATTACTCTTTTTTTTTAAAGAAAGCAGTTAACCAAAGGAAGTAATCACTCCTGCAGATCCGCTTGTTTTTTAAAATATGTCATATCATGTCCTGTATCTGGAGGATCTACTTCTTCATAAAGATTTGCATCTGGTCATGCATAACCAGGATCGTCAGTAAAGCGATCTCATATAAAACATGAAAGGATAGCAATGATAACTCAATGTCATAAACAGTTATGCAAATAAAAAAATGGAAAGCTCTACGTGGTAATCATTATTGTGTTTATTTTTATTATTTCAGTTAATGTCTTTTAATTATGGTATTTGAAAATTCAAGAAAATATGAATATAGCTGAGCTGAACGCATCCCCGTCTACCCCCGGAAAAACGGAACAGTAGTTGATCGGAGCCTATCCCGATCCTCCCAAAAATGGGAAACAGTGGCGCAGTAAATTGATCGAAGCCTATCCCGATCCTCCCACAAGTGGGAAACAGTGACACAGTACAGTTATGTTCAGCCGTCTAATTCATATGAACCTAAATTTTCCCCAAATCCCCAGTGTATATCAGGTTCGGTATTAACTGTCAAATTTTAGTATCAATTGGTGATTTCATAAATTTCAGTTCAGTATGTAGATTGGTGATAATAATTAAAATTCATGGTACAGTAACAATAACAGAGACATTCGAGGAACAGTATAACATTACAGTGGTTAATTATCTATTATCAATCATATACAGTAGCAGTTTGCATTTAAACAGTGTCTTATCTTACTTCATATCAGTATTATCTTTCTTTTCCTTTCAATATATAATAAAAATTTGAATTAAAACTTATAACATAACTTTCTGGATTATATGCATATTTCAAAAAAATATAAACGTGTGGATTTTATTTAATCACTCTTAAAATAACATGTCTGTGGGTTCAGATAACAATAGTAGTTACATGTAAAAAGAAATCGGGGTAGTTCTAAATGCGCGCCACATAACACACAGTAAGGTGATTTACAACATAAGGAAAATAGTGCTCTCTAGGTCTGTGTGTGTGCGCACTTAGTCATCACCGAAACCAAATGCAGCATTTCACTGGACTTAGGGTTGGTCTAAGTGCGCACACAAGTTAAAGAGATTTACAACACAAAGAGGTGTTCACAAGTAAAAGTGTGTGCTCACTTAGCAATTAACCAAAACCATGGGCTGCAGCATTCTTGATTTGAGGTTGTTATAACTGCGCACCCACGTGAGATGGTCTACAACATAGGAAAATGGGTGTTCACGTAGAAGTGGGTGCGTTTTAGAATCCCCCCCCAAAAACCAGGTTCCCCTTTTGAGAATTTCCCAAAAAGTTTCCCTTGCCCCTACAACCCAACGAAGAGAGGAGAAGGGAAAGTGAAGAAACCGCCGAAGCACTAGCAGAAGCGGGAGAAGAAGAAGAAGCACAAGCGCATGTGGAAAACGGGAGCGGACGGTGAAGTCCGACAAGGCGGTGGCAGGGATCAATGGAGTCGACATCGGCGACCACTATCATTGGTTTCGGTCGGATCGCCTCGCCTCGCCGCGACCGATGGGGGCAGCGGCAGCACCGATGGAGTCGCGATCGTCGACTGCCGCCGGCGCATGGTCTCGGCCGAGTCTCCTTGCCCATCCGCAACCGAACACAGAAAGGGGAAAGAGAAGATGAAGAAGAAGCACATGCGCAAGTGGAAGTAGAAACACAATGCAAGTGGCAGTGGAAGTGGAAGTGGAAAACGGAAGTGGAAGCACAAGCAGGAATCAATGGAGCCGACATCGCCGACATCGCCGACGGCCGTCGGCTGAGTTGTCTTGCCGACCCGCAACCACAACACAGAAAGGAAAAAGCGAGGATGAAGACGCGAAAGCAGACGCGGAAGCACAAGCAGGCGCGGAAGGTGAAGAAGAAACACAAGCAGATGCGGAAGCCGAAGCCGAAGAAGCCAGTAATTTGATCATTATTTATGAATTATTAATTAACTTATAATTTGATTCAACAGCTAATTAAGTCAACGTAGCAGCATAATAACGAAAACTATTAAATGTGGTTAATACTATGAGTATAAAGTCATTTAACTAATTTATGCACTATGTCTTATAAGACGCAAGTGTACGAAGTGTGCTAGTTTGAAATTAGATCGGTAGAAACGAGTAGAACAATCAAAGCAGTAAACCGATGCTGAATACTTTGCATTAAATAAAGAAAAAAAAAGATAGTGCAGTACCCGACGATTTGAATACTAAGTAGTGAGTTGTATCTACCTGCTTGTGTAGCTACTAAAAGAGACATATCAGCATATAAGTCAATAGAATTAACTTATTATTAATTTATTCTTTATCAAATATACTTCGCCTAAAATAAAATAATATGAATGTTCTAATCAATTACGATTGTAAAATTCATAGATCTATTTTTTTTACAAAATTCATAGACAATCTTTAATAAATATTAGAGGACTATTTTCGATTTAATATTTATGCATCTAAATAAAATAGGAACAATATAAAGAACAAGCATAGCATGTTAAGTGAGTTTAAAAACTCATTTTTAATTGAACTCACTTTTAATTGAGTCGCCTCCCTCTTCCCTTTTCTTTTATGACCTGCGTTCCTCTTCCTCTTCCCGTACGTCCTGAGATTTCCAGCGTTCCAGAAGAGAAGAGAAGTGAGAACGGATTTTTAGATCCTTATTTATCTGTAGGTTAGAATATAACCTATTTAGTTGATCCTTATTTATCTTTAGGTTAGGATATAACCTATTTGGTTAAGATCCAACAAACGAATCTTTCGAATAAGATTGACATCCCTCCAACTGTTTTGATTTCTATCCGATTTTTTTTCTCAACTATTCAGATTTATATCCAAACAAATCCCAATATATATTTATATTTATTATTATTATTATTATTTTCAGATTTTTTTTTTTTTTCATTTCAAAAATTTGAAAAAAAATGGTCGTTACATAACTACACAAGCAAAATAGCATACCATAAAACCATGTAAACTAATTACAGCAGATGTCAAGTACTACAAAATATTTAGACGTTCCCTCAAGCAAGAAACTAACTATACTTGACCCATAGTGACAAATCAAGAGACAACACGAGAAATAATCCAAACATCAAATATCATCCACATCAACACAAAAACCAACATTTCTGCGAGAGTTTAATAAGCTTTGTCTAAGCTTCACATTCCCATCAACGCCTCTGAAGATTTCAAGCCTGAAAGAGAGAGAGAAATAACCATTGTGTTAGTTACAACACTGTTAGAGATAAAAATCCAAATATATAGACATGGCTTTACTACCCAAGGAATATTTGCTCATATAACAAATGATATCGAAAGATACCTTGTTGGCAATGTTGCTGGAGAGCCAGTCGAGCCCCTCATATAAACCCTCACCAGATGTAGCACAGGTGCTCTGAATGTACCTGAACAGAGACATCAAAAAGTTCCACGCTTCAAATAATGCACGTATCCTTTTAAAAAGAACAAGATGTGTCATATAGAATCAAATATACGATAAGCCATGAAGGAGAAAACAAATAACACAAGTACTGAGTTAAACTACTTAGCAAAAAGTATTTATATTAAAATGTCAAAGATGCTTGACGAATGCTATCAGAGTTTCAAGGAATCCTCAACCATTGCATACAAACATGGCCACACCAACTTACTGCATCCAATAATAATTAACATTGAAGAGTCAAAACTCTCGGTACCAATTTTTGGGAAGAACTTAGATTCGCAAACCAAGGAGAATTAAAAAGTTAAATAACAATAGCTCTATACACTACAGTGCATTAAAAAAACATTGTGTACTTTCAACAGTTAAAAACCATTTGTCTGCTGCTCAGTACATTTTAGTGCCTCGGTACAGTTTTAACCATATAAATAAATATCCTAGTTGACTCCAATTAGCACACTAATTGGTAACTCTAAATTTCTTTATGTGCTCCAAGATGACAATGACTTCAATAATATAAATTATAGGACAAACTGACACAGTACAAATGCTATTAGAATCATGTGCATCTCCATATTTGGATTCCTTTGAACCTCACGAAAACAAATGTAAGTGCACACAGAGAGATGATAGCAAATATAAGTGCACATAGAGTGAAGAAAACAAATACACTCTAAGATTTTAATTGGCAGCAGATGCCCAAAATGAATATAGTTACCAAAATTTATGCATAGATAACATGAGATTGGTGAACAGTAAAAGATTTTATAATATAAACATAACCACAAGATCAACTGCCTAAAGCATAAAAAAGCAGCTGAATCACTAAAAGAATCAAGTTTTCTGAGAATGATCCTAATATTTTATATATTGGCTGGTATACCAGTTTATTAGTCGATATTCTGGTTTCTGCCCCTAATAATGTGTTTTTGTAACATTTATCACTTTGGACAAAATGTACAGATATATCGACTCAAAAGTGAGATACCGAGTGATATTTCTGCCACGATATATCGTCCGGTAAGCAGTACTAACATATCGTCTTTTAATTATGCAAAAAAGCCTAACCTGATATGTTAGCTGATAATTTCATTGACCTATATACATGAAAAAGAGAGAATTAAGGCTCAATTAGTAGTCTCGCACTCCCTTCATTGATCATTCCTTCATCACAAGTAGCGATTGTGAGATGTGACACTAGTTAGCAGTCATATCGATAGCAAGTCAACAACTACACTACCAAAAAAATCAACTAAGCTTTTCATCCCAAATATTTGGGGTAGGCTACATGAACCAAAAAAGAATCACGCCGGATCGATCACTTTGATAGTCCTTCTCCATTCATTTCCATCAAGTAATATCTCCTCATTTAAACCTCTAGAATCCATATCTTTTCGTATCACCTCCATCCATATTTTCTTCGGTCTTCCCTTCGTTCTTTTAACTTGTCCTACATTGATAAACTCCCCTCATCGAACTGATGCATTTATAGACCTACGTTGCACATGACCAAACCATCGTAATCGGCTTTCTCGCATCTTCTCATCGATGAGAGCTACACCTATCTTAACACGAATATCTTCATTTCTCACTTTATCTCTCCTAGTGTTGCCGCACATCCAGCGGAGCATGCGCATCTCTGCTACACTTATTTTCTGTGAATGACGTTTCTTTATAACCCAACATTCCGTGTCATATAACAAAACTGGCCTAATAGCAGTCCTATAAAAATTTTCCTTCCGTCTTAACAGAATGTTATGGTCACATAAAATTTCCGTTGCCCTCCTTCATTTCAACCAGTCAGCTTGTATCATATGATTAACATCATTATCGATCCCTCATCATTCTGAATAATAGAACCCAAATATCTAAACTGACTGCTCATTTGTATCTCTTGCCCATCCAATTTTACAGCATTATAGTCTATAATTCGTCGTTTACTAAATTTACACTGCATATACTCTATTTTAAACATACTCAATTTAAAACCTCTAGATTCTAATATATGCTTCAATAACTCTAGCTTAGAATTTACCCCTGCTATTGTCTCATCAACTAAGACAATATCATCAGCAAATAACATACACCAAAGTATCTCATCCTAAATAGCTCTAATAAGCTTATCCATCACTATAATAAATAAGAACAGACTCAATGCAGATTCTTGATACAATCCAATTGTGATAGAAAAATCACTTGTTAAACCACCACATGTTCTGACATTGGCCATTACTCCATCATACATGTCCTTAATTATATCGATATACTTGATGGGAACTCTTTTCTTCATCAATGTCCACCAAAGTATCTCTTGTGGTATCTTATCATAAACTTTCTCTAAGTCAATAAATACCATATGCAAATCTCTATTTCTCTCTCGAAATCACTCTATAAGTTAACGAAGAAATTGAATAGCTTCTGTCATCGATCGTTACGGCATAAATCCAAACTGATTCTCCGATATTTTAACAGTTTGTCGCAATTTATGTTCAATTACCATTTTCCAAAGCTTCATAGTATGACACATGAGTTTTATTGTTCGATAGCTAGAACAACTCTGAATATCATCGTTATTCTTATACAGAGATACTTGGGTACTCTTCCTCCATTCATTTGGTATTTTCTTATTTTGCCGAATATTGTTAAAAAAATCTGTCAGTCACCTCACACCAATCCCTCCTAAATATCTCAATACCTCTATAGAAATCTCATCTGGACCAACAGCTTTTCTTGATTTCATCCTCTTTAAAAGCTCTTTTACTTCAGACTCTTTAATTCTGCATATAAAACTACGATTTATATCCTCACATTGAATAGTAAGATTTTCCAAATTTTGAGTAAAACTACCATTATATAAACTATCAAAATAATCATTCCATCTTTCTTTAATCTCTTCATCTCGAACTAGAAGCGTCTGATCATTATCTTTAATACACTTTATAATACATAAGTCTCTAGAGTTTATTTCTCTTATTTGAGCAATTCTATATATATCCTCTTCTATCTCTTTATTATCCAACTTCTCGTACACTTATTTATATAATTTAGTTTTTGCATCCAGAACAGCTTTCTTAGCCTCCTTCGCTAGTTTATACTTATCAAAACTTATTCCATCATTATTATTATTCTTCAAATCTCTATAAAGGTCTCGCTTGATCTTAATAGCATTTTTTACCTATTCATTCCACCATGATGTATCCTTATATGGTGGAGTACTGCCCCTCGACTCACCAAATATATATTTAGCTATCCTTTTAATGCAGCTAGCCATTTTGTTTCATGTTACATTAGGATCATCATGGTTCCTCCAATCTGCTTCTTGTACTACTCTATCTACAAAAACTTTTTGATTACCTTCTAATCGCCACCACTTAATCTTAGGATCTAACTTATACTTAATTTTTCTAAGTCTCTTCCTAATCTGAATATCTAAAACTAAGAGTCTATATTGGGTAACTACACTCTCATCTGGCACTACCTTACAATCGATACAACTAGTTTTATCTACCCTCCTAGTTAAAAAGAAATCTATTTGGCTCGCATTCGATCCACTTTTAAAAGTAATCAAGTAAAAAACTCTCTTTTTAAACTAAGTATTCACTTAAATCAAATCATAAGACAAAGTAAAATCTAGAATTGAATTACCTATTTCATTTCTTTCTCCAAAACCAAATTCTCCATATAAAACATCAAACCCATTACGACTAGTTCCTACATGCCCATTGAGATCACCACCAATAAATAGTTTTTCTCTAGCGGGTATTTCTTATACTATCTCATCTAGATCCTCCCAAAATTGATGTTTAATGGATTCATCAAATTCTACTTATGGTGCATAGGCACTAATGATATTAAAAATCTCTCTATCTAAAATAAGTTTAACTAATAAAATTCTATCACCCTTCCTCCTAACCTCCATTACATCCCCAAGTAATTGCTTACCTATGATCACACCTACCCCATTACGATTTCTCTTTCTACCCGTATACCAAATTTTATAACCCCAAAACTCTATGACTTTAGTTTTTTCACCTACCCACTTAGTCTCCTGCATGCACAAAATATTAATTCTCCTTCTAATCATAGCATCAACTAACTTTGCTAATATACCTGTAAGGGAACCTATATTCTACGATGCCAACTGAAATTTATTTTTATATTTCAAAAGTTTGACATTCAATTGTTATATATCTTGACATATTTGAGAACATTCCTAGAAATGTCAAGTTATTTATAACCTCAATGCAAAGTGCAAAAATAGATAATCTTTCAAGTCCTAACTTGTTTTGAATAGGTTATATGATTTATGTAGGTATGACATGTATTTATCATCAAGAAGTTGTCTGATATGATATCCCATATTTAGTAAATAAAGTGATATACCACCCGATACGATATCCAATATAGAATTATGCCGACCGATATACCTATTTAAAGCACTGAATAATCCTCAAGAAAAGTTTGCACCTTTATTATACTTCTGAAATAAAAGATATATATTTAAAAAAGGTATGATGATGATGATATTTCATGCATGCAAATTAAATGCTTTTAAATTCACATGATTTTTAACATTATCTATTATTCAGTTATACTACTTATTAGTTGAGTTATTTCTGAAATAAACTTTCCAAACATAATATATCACCATAAATAAGTTGTTTTTTCATCCTCAATATCCCTTTTATTTATCTTTAGTTCTATAACCCCATCCTGCAATAATAAATTGAGTTAGAATAGGCATTCTGCACACAACTATTGAAATAGTGGCTCTGGCTACAGAGCCTCCACACATTTCATGAAATACTCAACGTGGTTTAACAACAGATACCCAATATTCAGAAGATTCTATATTTCTAGGTATTTCACATCAAGCCTATCCTTAGAAAACAAGAATATCATGAGCTGTCACTTAAACATACTGAAGGAAAAATTATTTTCCAAAGTTTGCTTCATTCTCAACCATACAATATAACAAGATTCACTACAACCTTCAATGTGGTGGAACCAAATGAAAGTTGAATGACAAAGCCCATTTGATTTTTAAAATTATTGAAAAAACACATGAAATATTTGCACAGAAGAGAAGCACAAGCCTTACCAGTGCCTCTGACGAAGGGAATGCAGTCCAAGTTTATCAGTAATCTCAGCAGCATTCATTGCATTTGGCAGATCCTGCTTGTTTGCAAACACAAGAAGCACAGCATCTCGCAACTCATCCTATAAAGAAACGTTCAACCAAGATCACATACAAATAAAAAAACTTTGGCCGGAGCAATTATCACCAAAAATGGAATGAATTCGAACTTGTAAAGAAAGATGACCCAAAAAGGTATTAAACTGATTATAGAACCAAAACAAATTGCAATTAACCACAAAAGTTTCCTGTTGAGCAGCACATACCACAAACAATAAAGACATGCAAAAATTTATTTGCTAAAATTTATAAGTAACAATGAGATGTGCACAAATTCCCCCACATCAGCCAAAAGTTTAGCTATAAAATTGATGTCAGTGGTCAACATATACAAATTTGCGAATGTCTTCTAAAATATAGATACATACAATTTTTCTTGATTAAAGGAACAATACTTATAAAAGATAAACACCAGATCACTATACACATATCCACTGAAGAAGCAATAAAAAAGAATACAGTTAAGTACATTAACCCTCACAAATTCAGGGTTCTGCTATACTCAAATATATTTGTTCAAGATGAGGAACACCATGAAGCCATCACAATTTATTACTAGCACTTCAGCAGAATTCTTTATGCTGGAAGAATGCAGTATGCAGAAAATTCTAAATGAAATCTTTGGGTTTGTTTGACAATTAGGAATGTCGAGCACCAATTAGCTTTTGCAATAATTTACACATGGAAGATCAAAGGTCTCATACCTTCATTTAATGTTTATGCCTTTGTTTAATGTTTATAGAAGTCCCGCACAATTAAAAAAAAAAAAACTTAAATGATTTTTGCTATATGATTAAGGGCAACTCGTTCCTAACATTTAAAAATAGAAAAAAGAAGAAAAAATGAGAAAATGATAGATGGCTAAGAATTGGTTAAGCACATCAACAAATCATTCGACCCAGTAGACAAAAGGAGTGAGTTTCTTCATTGCATGAATCTTACTCATCCAAATGAGTTATAAGGTGTTTCCCCTCAAATATGAGGAGTTACAGAATATCCACACATACTAAAACATAGTGGCCTAGTATGCTCAAATGTATAGTACACTCCTCGTAGAACTTAAATCAATCTCATCCACAGGTACAAAAGGGTTGCTATAGTGACTTTCCCTAGTTGTAGGTTCACCATAACCTTCACAGCCACAAGAGACCTTGAGGAAAAGTCCCATACCACAAGGACAATGATACTTCAAGTCTAGAGAGTGATTAATGTCTACAATTCAATACAATATTAGCATATGCTTAATTTCAACGTTCCAATATAATATTAGCACTCTAATAAAAAAAAATTGTGATACACATCTCAAATCAATCCTAATAAAAACTACTGGCCAATGGATTAAAAATACAGTCATTTCCATGAATGTGGGTGTGATCTCATCATTTATAGGAAGGTCTCAACTCAGCATTTTGATAACAGTATTCATGCACTTAAGAGAAATTGGACTTATGGACTGTCAAATAATGAAGTTTGGATTCTTTCTGACATTTATATCTTTATATCCTTAGGGCGATATACCTGATAATCTATCTAACCTTCTATCAGCAACACAGTATTAGATTTAGATCAAATTGTTTGATCACTGTCCCTCATTTTCATGAGTTGAAATTAACTTTTCAAAAGCTCGAAATGTAAACATATAAACGAGCAATGTGCATATAGCCATGCCCAAGTGTTGAGACTTCACTGATCACTACTTGATTTCACTATATATAATAGAACAATGAATTACCTCATTCAGCATTCTGTGAAGCTCATCCCTTGCCTCAACAACACGATCTCTGTCATTGCTGTCAACAACGAAAATAAGACCTTGTGTGTTCTGGAAGTAATGCCTCCACAGAGGTCTGATCTGTTGTTGGCAAACATTCAGATTGTCAGTATAGCATCATTTGTTCGCTTGATTTCTTCTACATAGCCTGTCAATTATATAAATTAAACAACATGGAGATGATAATACCTTATCCTGACCCCCGACATCCCAAACAGTGAAGCTAATGTTCTTGTACTCCACCGTCTCCACATTGAATCCTGCAATAAGACCGAACCCATCAATCCCAGAACGGGAAGCATATTTCTCAAAGCAAATTAAAGCTATAAATTCCTATACTATCACTTGCAAACTTAACGCAATGCAAAATGTTTCAAGTATGAAATTTAAACCACTGGCTTAAATGAAGACACATTGCTCGATAGGAATGAGTGAAGAAGGATCATCCATCTAATTGATCTGGTGTAATTCTATTTTGGTTCATGTAATATACCCGAAGTACTTGGGATAAAATGCTTAGTTGTTGTTGTATGAAATTTACCCCCACATACCTCAGAGTTTATAAATCATCAAACACAAGTATTGACACATCAATACTAATTTCTCGGTTTTAAAGATCTTCAAGATATATAATATAATAAGTAATATTTGAAATATAAAGATGATGTTTTATGACAAGAAAATATTCTTATTAGCCCAAATGTTAATTTTATAAGAATAATGCATATGTGTTGTCTGTGTGGGAAATTTTAAAAAAAATCAATTTTTTTTGTGAGATTCCCACCCTTTTATCTTCATATGCATTTTCGTAGGACCTATAGGGCCAAAAATCAAGTTTCAGGATTCAATTTCCTTTCATTAAGTGGGTATAAGATGCTATGTTTGACCAAAAACCTATTATCTTTTACCCACTTAATGGCCAAGTGAACCCTATAATGACTTTGGTCTCAAATAAGTTTAGTAATCATAAGGATCATGAGTTTTTTCTCAAAAAAAGAAAAAAGGATTTTTGTTGTTTCCTGCATTTTATCCCACAATCCCTAATTTTATAGTTTATACTATTAGTAAAAGTGATTAAATATGCATTCAAGAAAGACCAGAGTTAATTAAAGCTTACAGTTTAGCATATGTTAAAAACCAAAAAACATCTTACAACTAGAAAGTAATTTCCCTTTCACACCATATCTATTATTATACATAAATTACAAGTTTCGTCTGATAAATGTGGGTGAACTGCAGTGATACAGAAAATGGGTATGCGAGCAAAGCGAAGATGCACAACCAATGCCTGTAGGAGAGCTTTGCCAAGGATCAAGCAGCAAAACAGAAGCATTTTCATGAAGAAGAATTGATAAAAAATTTAAAATATCTTAAATAAAAATAAAAATAATCATATCTTATGATGTCATTCAACTAGTAACATGTTTAAAAAATAAACAGTTAAATGTAAAGTGAAAATTTGAGATTTTGATGCTGAGGCTAAAGAATAGTGAAGCATTAGTAGGCTTTTCTAACAGCAGTAGAAGTTTATTAACATAGATGCATATGTTTGAACTATGGTTCTGAGATAAAAAGTAACTAGTCTCATGTATGACAAGCACATATACCTCCTAGATCAACCACTTCCACACAATGCTTACAAACTTCAGCAAACTGTTCTTCCATGCATGCGCCTCAAAATTTGAATTTTACTAATGATTGCATAATTTCATCCTAAATACTCCCACCTCTAAAATATAAAAATTAAGTGCATGAAAATAAAAACAGACTAATGATAAATTTTGCATAACAAGGTGCAACCCTCAATAAGCTCCAAGTCTATACATATCTTTAAGTGACAGTTTGTATATATACCTCCTAGCTCACACCTTGTTCACACAGCATATACTCGACAACAATAACTTGCATGCCTCTCTAAATGATGTAACCGTGATTAGAACCTTACAGTTGGATCCATTACTTCTCTTACTAAATTTTATAATCCCACAGTAAGACATCCATTACTATCAAGGCACATAATTAAAATATCAACCTAAAAAATAACGGCAATGATATTCACATTCTTATACCATTAACACTCTACCCTCATCCTATTCCAAATTTTAGTATTTTACATATAAGCCTCTTAGACCAATACTATCTTAATCTCAGAAATATTACTCCTCGATCTCACCTATTTGACACACATCAAACTACAAAAACTAAAACTTGCATGCATAGCCTCTAAATGTGAATTTTGCATCTCAGATCCCTGCATTTGAACAACCACAATCTATTGAATTTTATGTTCGCAAAAACGCCTCTAAATTCTTCAGTTTCAATACAATTACAAAAAAGAATAAAAAGAATAAAAAAAAACAAAGAAAAGATGTAGAGAGAAACTCACCAATGGTAGGGATCGTAGTAACGATTTCGCCAAGCTTGAGCTTATAGAGGATGGTAGTCTTACCAGCCGCATCGAGACCCACCATGAGGATCCTCATCTCCTTCTTCGCAAACAACCGGCTGAACAGCTTCGTGAACGTCAACCCCATCTCTCTCTATTCAACCAACCAAAACAAGAAATCCACCATCAAAATCAACATCAAACATCAAAAACTCAACGGATCCATCAGAGATCTCAGATCTAAACACCGAGATCAAGATCGAAAATCCCCAGATCTACGATTACAGATCTCAGATCTGATCAGATCGAGATCGAAGTCAACAAGAAATCTACAGATCAACGGAGAAATTGAATCAATCAATTACCTGCTGTCGATCGATCTAAAATCGAAGAATTTCTCCTCTCGTCTTTCCGGTTGGGGGGGGGGGGGGGCAGAGACGGAGGAGAAGAGGAAAAATTATAAAAAATAGGCGTCAGCTTACTGCCGCCTGCTGGGGTTTTATATAGCACAAAAGGAGCACCGGATAGTGGGGCCCCTGGAGATGAGTGTGAGGGTGAGCAACCGGGTGCGCTTTTATCTTAATGATGGGTTTTTGGAAAGAGAATGGGATGCCGCGTGAATCTGACGCTCATACGACCGACGGACGGATGGATAGACCGACCAAGCTTTGTCTTGTTCGCGACGTGGGTGGGTGCGATCTGCCGTTGGATTTGTTCAATCGGGGGTATGTTCGGGCTCATGGAAGTACCAGAATTGAAAAATAAAAAAAAAAAAATTAATGAGTAACTTTTAAAAGTTAAAAAGCAGAAGAAGAAGAGAGTTTTTTTTTGTATTTACTTATTAATTTTTAAAAAAAGAAAAATATATGAGAATGTGAATGAAGTATTATTTAATTGAATTAAAAATTATTTATACGAATTTATTTTTATATAATATAATATATATTTATAGGATTACTTTACGTGAACTGTCAGCTCAGAAAAAGTTACGTAAGATAGCTATAAAATTATAGTAATTCAATGATTTTTTTCAAAACTTTTACATAATTAGCATATCTACATCCTAACTTCTTTAAAATTAAATTTCATAAAATTTTAAGATCATTTATCCTTAAGTGGATATGCAAAAATATTTTTCATATTGAAAACCATTAATTTTTTTAAAATAAAAATCCAAAAGGATCGAGATCATAATCCAAAAGAAATTGGATAACTAAATCAAAACTAAAACATAAAAAATTGGATATTAGTGAACCCTAAAGAATCGATATCATAATCCAAAAGAATATTTTTTAAAATAAATATCATTAGAGATAGTGGAAATAAACTGAAGTTCAGATAATTTACGTGAGCTATTAGTTCATTTTCATTATTCACGTACACATATACACTTTTAGATGATAATGATGACATGCAAATAAATAATTAGTTTTTTGTCTTGGTCATCTACTTCATATAGTTTTTCTAAGTTAAAATATAATAAAAAAAAATTTGAAAATAAATTAACATATAAGCTCACTCCACCATATAAGAAGTATCTCTCAACTTTTTTTTTATCAAACAAATACTTGATATTGGAAATAAGTGTACTTCCACTACTTGTATGGAAATGGATACACACACACCCTGTCAGTAGGGCTGTCCAAATAGGTTTAAGACTTTGGGCCGGCCCGTGAATATACATCCGACCGGATTTGTTCTATATTCAAAGGCCATTAATAAATAATTTAATAAAAATTTTAAAACTAATTAAGATATCAGAAAAAAAAATCAAATAAATTTTATTAAATTCTAGAAGAAAATTTGAAATTCACATGAGTTTTTTACACAAAATTTTATAATGATAACTCTCCTAGAATTACAAAAGCAGTTGGTTTTTTATATTATTTTATATATTAAAATATATTCATATAGTAAAGTACTCACATATAAAAAAAAGGGCAGCCCGGTACTACAAAACTCCCGCTATGTGCGGGGTCCGAAAAAGAGTCGGACCACTTCTCCTATCCTCCAGTCCTCCCTAGCCCTCGCCCGATAACCCAGTCTGGTCGCTTCATCTCCTTGAGTCTCTCGATTCCTCGCTGTCCCTTTCTCTCCGTCAAAGTCACCGTCGAATACTCTGAGTTTCGGTCATCTTTTTTGGCTACCAAATCGAGCTCCGTTATTGACTTTAGTAGTCTAATCAAAATCATGTATCTACTCAAAGCTCCCTGTATAAAAGGCATGAGAAAAGAGGATTGTACTGAATATCTCTAATTCAGTAACATATTAATCTATTACACCTGTGAATAATTTTCTTAATTTGTTCTCTCCTTATAAAAGAGGAGATTTTATCATCCCTTGCTAGAATTAAAGAAAGTATATTCTCTCTCCCTCTATTTCTCTTTGGTAGCTTGTGGTTGTTGATAATCTAATTTGATTAAATAAAATATAATCTCACTTGATTGTAGTCTCAATGCCATTGTGATATAGATTTTTATTTGCCTCTTGATTTTTAATGCAATGTTTTGCACTCTGCAGTTTAGGTGTTTTTTTTTCTTTTCTAATTTAATAGATTTTATCAGTATCAGATGACAACATTGAGTACAGAGTTTGTCAATTTGCTTTGTTCTACAACTGTCAAAGTTATATTTATAATTTATTTCACTTCAGCTTATTCTTCAACTATCTAAAACAATAGAAACACATGTTTCAAAGCTATTTCTATAATTTGCCATATGCAATTTTTATCTGGAATCATGAATCTGTTAAATATAACATGCTAAATAGTTTTTTTTTTTTTTTTTTTTTTTTTTTTTTTGCTACTTTTAAATGCATGGGAAAAAAAGTTTATGCGTGAATCAAGTATTTGATGGATAGGGTTACTTGATGGATAGGGTGACATAGTCCCTCATGTTTGTTTTCAATTATTATAACAAATCAAGAGCTCAAAATAATATAAAAATACAAGTAATTAAGGACTTGACCCATGGCATCCTTGCGAAGAAAATAAAGATGATGCGAAAAGATGCTTATGATGGGAAGAAGCTACTTATGCAACTTCTTTTTTATGGCATTAAGCTAGCATTTTTTCTTTGATGTTCCCTGTTTCAGTTTCTAATTCATTTCATTTTATTTTCTTGAGAAATAAAGTGCAGCCTGACTTAGATTTCTAAAATTGAAATAAGTTAGTTTTTATTTAGATGAACTTCTGTTATTATTTTTTGCTTATATGGACTTTCTTTATTATTTTTTTTAGATGGCTAAAAGTCGTGTTGGTGAGACAAACTGGAGCTTCTGAAACAAAAAAAAAAGAAGGCAATATCTTCAAGATCTGATATCTGGGACCATTTTATCAAGTGAGATTAAGAAACTGATGACATGTGAGAAGAAGGAGATGAGCCCCTTGATGAGGACGAATGCCGATGCAGGTATTATAGAAAAATCTATAGTTGTAATATCAAGAAAAATGACACATCTTCTCTTAGGAATCTTGCAAATAAGAAATTTCATAAATTTTATATGAGATTACTATAGGTAAGCCGCCAGCTCATGAAAAGTTACGTGAGGTAGTAGCAAAACTATAATGATCCAATGATTTTTCTTCAATTTTTTTTAACAATTACTATCTCTACCTCCTTAAATTCTTTCGGATTAAATTTCATAAATTTTGGAGTTCATTTACCTTTTCATCAAGTGTATATAAAATATTTTATTCATTGAAAATCGTTAATTTTGTATTAATTTGATGGAGGACCAAATCAAAACTAAAACCCAATAAATTATATGAGTGAACCCTAAAGGATCGAGTCCAAAAGAATTTTTTATAAAAGATTATTGGAGATAGTGAAAATGAATTGCAACTCTGATAACTTGCGTGAGCTGTCAGCTCATTTATATATATATATATATATATATATATATATATATATATATATAGTAAACGGGAAATACACCGGCGGTGAAGGGAGTTCCTTCGCCGCCGCTTAGGTGGCCCAATAAAATTATTACATGTGGCACCACTCAAAGGGCGATTAAGAAAATTCATTTATTTGTTATCTTGACGTGTAATAATTTTATTTGGCCACCTAAGAGGCGGTGAAGGAACTCCCTTCACCGCCAGTGTATTTCCCGTTTCCTCATATATATATATATATATATATATATATATATATATATATATATATATATATATATATATATATATATATGCACAACTTGAAACAAGAATCTCTAAGAACTCTTTTTGTTTAACATGTTGTTTTAAACAGAGAGTAGAAAACATCTTTTTTGGATAACAATAATACACCAAAGAATATGTAATTTTTAAAGTCTTATATGGTGCTTGGTTCTAACTTGTAGATCGCATAGGTGCATGCATGCATTTTCTGCCATTCTTTCTTTTCTATTTTTTTTTTTTTTTTTTTATGTGTGACACTTCACAAAAAACCTATTGGCTCCAGGATGTGTGGGTGTGAATATGTACATTATGTCAACTATAAGTATCTAGTTTGCTATCATATGATATTCTCTAATCCCCGATAATATGCAACATGAGTTTATTCTCCCTTACTTTGTAAATTGGAAATGAAGCAAATTTTTTTATAAATTGAAGTTGTTTTTTTTCCTTTTAAAATTCTTAACTCAATTGGAAGTTCTTCGTCATAGTAAGAAGTTGATTTAATAGTCACTGCTTGGTGCCTGGTTTTATTCCTATTGTTCCATTTTCTCCTTGATTATTCTAAATTTCATGTGAATAAGACAAGGAGGAGATTAAGCTACACTCACTTTCGTCTAAATAAACTACAGTATAGACCAGTAGAAAAGAACAAAAGAGAAGGATGAAAACAACACTATTAATGGAAAAATCGCTAAAGACGAGATCTAATCTAATATGTTATGCGAGTCAAGTCTACAAAAATCTCAAGCTTCCCATTAGGCGAGATCCAAACAAAAACAATGGCAAATTCCTCTTGCAAATAGAAAGGAGATGATTCATTATTAAAAAAAAAAAAAAAAAAAAAATTGTCTTTTTTTCCTTGCAGCTAAAGAGAGAGGAGGTTTTTTCCTCAATATTTTCTGTCACTGAACAAAAGAGGAGAGAGATTGGAATTTATTTTTATTTGTTGGATATTTATATATTTATGTTAATATTTGAATATGGTTAGATAAGGCTAAGTCTTTCTAATTAAATACGCTCAAACTAGATTAGATAGCCATAAATAAGATTAGTTAAACAATAATAATATTATTGCTATTACATTAATTATTAAGATAATATACTTAAAAATAAATGAACATAAACATTGTAGTATAGAGGGAAACGAGATGTTACAAATTGTCAACGATATGTAACTGAAAATACAGATAACCTTTTTGAAAGATAATGAGATATTCCTCGCGCAAGAGCTCTGTCAGGGAGTAGATACAAGATAGTGATAAAAGATTTGCAAAACATGAAATGAAGATGACATTGACATTATACAAGCTGTGATTAAGCATACGTCTATAATCAAGATCATGCTTAGATATGGATTTGGACATATATTCAGTCTAAGGGGATCCTCTTGCAATTTTTTTTTTTCCCCTTCCTTTTTTGATCCTTTCCAAACAACTACTACTAACAAAGTACCAAAGAATGAGGTCAAAAAGATTTTATATTGCCCATCAATTCATAACTGCTCCGATACTTCAATTAAGGGCCGAAACTATCACGGATACGCAATACTTGAAATACTGAAGAAGCTGAAACCATCGTGGACGCACTCAAAAATTGGATATTGTTAGACAAGTTCACTTGATTTATAGATGCATTCATATTATTAGTTTGCTTTCTTAATTATGATCATTTATAGATGCATTCATATTATTAGTTTGCTTTCTTAATTATGATCATAATGTTGATGCACATGTTTGGGATATATTATTTGCCTTGAATGCTATTAATAGCTTATTTACTTTTAAAAGAGAGATACTTGACTACATAAATACTAAAATTAAACATATTTTTGACCAAAAAAAAAACCCCTTGATTGACCAATCATCCTGTTCTAAGATAGTATATAATGTAACCATCATAAGTCTGTTAGCACCGTAGAGATGATAATGAACACATTCACGAGTCAATTTTTGGTCCGTCCTAAATAAAATTTTAAATTAATAAAATAAAATTTTTATTTTTAATCTAAAAATTTCTATAAGACAAATCAAAAATTGACCTATGGACGTGTCCATTACCATCCCTAGGACTCAACGGGACCCTTAACACATCATTTTAGGTTCAATGTAGCTTTTGGTTCCAAACTATACCACCAATATAACTGTATAAAATTTCACAAAAATCGTGCTGCAAACTGTTATCAGTATGTCATGTCCAAGTCGAAACGTATAGAGCACTTAGGTTCAATGCTCTGCTAGTAAAGTAAAATTATTGTTTGCATCACATTATCAAACGTTAAAATCCAACTATATAATATTGTAGAATACAAAAACTATTCAACATTTCTACTAATACTCCATGGCCATCTTACACAACGGCAATGTTAAATGCATGCTATCGACAGGAAATGACAATGAGATAGCTATATGTAACCACCATGACACATCACATTACACAAGTGTACCAACAGAGAAGGATGTGCACCTGAAAAAATCATGGACGCTACACTGCCAATTCGTGCAGGGTTATCGGTTTGCAAATTTGAAGTTTTGGATCTGGTGGCAACCATGACCAGTCGGCAAGTAATGAGTTTACTTCCTTGGTGGTGCTGTACAAGTCCCACCAGACATGGCTTGATGAATCATTGCAAGCAGAATTAGGAGTCATACACGGCATCATCCCTCCATAGCGACCAAATCCACAGCATGCAGTTTTCACATCTTTGAATCCTGAGAAAAAAAATAAATAATAAATAACCAGTGTTTCCTTCAGATATGTATGGACATATATTTGTGTTATATCTAACGAAAGGGAAATTTCTCTAATAGGAAGCTGCATTATTAATATTGATAAAGTTCCGTCATGATACTGCTCTAGAATTTAACAACTAATCACGTCTCTGATTCTCATCAAAAATCACCATTGAATAATTTAAGCCTCTCTATACTTATTAGTTGAAAATTATAAAAGCACACTTGAAATCTGAAACTATTTTTTTCCATAATCTTATGAGCTATCTAGAAATAAAGAGATTAAAGTGTTTATTGTTCCCCCAAGAGGGGAAAGAAATTAAGAAGACTATTTATTTTCATTTCTGAACAAGTTGACAAGGAAACTTTGAGATGCCATCAATAAAGAAACATGATTAAGATCAAGAATTGATAATGTTAAGAGGTCATTCATTCATTAAATGTAACAGATACACTGGATTTGTAATCAAAAGGTTATTGATACTGTCATTAACCATTAGAATGCTTATAACAATGTGTAAATAACCAAAAGATGAGAAGAGTAACTAGGATGTTAGCCAAGGCACTTGTTTGCAATTAGAGGTTACAGGTTCAAGGCAGATTGCCGGAACACTTGGAGATATCTTGCCTTCTGCAGAAGTTGATACAAGCTAACCCTTAGATCCCTATGTTGGGAGAAAATATCAAACAGATGCATAAGGATCTTGAGTAAATTGACCGGTGAAGAACAATCCTCCTGAATGTGTATAAACCAAACTCCTAGTAAATCAGACATCAGACATGTTTGTCCTCTAAACTGACTATCATGCATCAAAATTAGGATCTAAGAAGATTTCTCACTTTTACTTGTTATGGTCATAAAATGGTAATTTCAGTAACGGGGTTGACTAAGACTATTCAGATGTAGTCAACTGAAAGTCAAACATTTTGTTTCCATTCATTTTGAAGTAAGAAAACATGAAATCTCGAGGTTTGGCTAGACATCTGGTACCAGACACTGAAGAGTTAGAAAAGAGAGTAGCACTTTCTCTATAAAGATAAATCTTGAAGTTCGATATATTCTATTCTCAGTTAAATGTGTTACCCCATTACGGGCTTCTAGAATTCTAAGTGTCCATCGAAACACCAACAATAATGAAATCCGTCTTTTTTAAAAAACATATCAGACACAGGATATTGTGATTATTACTTGCAAACTGCTGTAGAGCAGGAATATTGAGATATGCAACTGTTTACATCTCGGAAACCTGTAACTGTAAGCATGATATTATAAAACATTGTAGAATTTTATCATCTACAACTAGCCCTTGACAATTAACCTCCCATCAGCTTGTTTATTTGACAGAAAATAAAAAATTTAGTCAGATTCATTGAACTGCAGTGAACCGGGCATAGCAAATTGAGATGGATGGATGTTTTAGATGGCTTAGTAGAATCCACAACAAAAAAGGATAATATATCCTTCGGAGGCACTCCGACCTTAAATTATAATTCTAGTAGGGAACCTTAATCGATTAAAGCATATTTCATTCAGTACCATAATCTTCTTTTGGTTGAGAACAAGTATAACTAAAATACAAATGGTAACATGAAGGACTGAAGCTATAGATTACCATAAGTGAGAGGATTGGAAATGATCTCCCTGATCCCCTGATAAATGTCACAGAAGACAATCTGGAGTTCTGGGAGCTCTTTTTGTAGTTTGAGTAGTCTCCGAGATAGCCTTGCATTGTAACCAGAAACAACCTCATTTGACTCCTCTATGCAATCCTTTCCCTCCACCATTGTCGCCCTTCCCCGCCACATGATTCCCGGTGAACATCCCAAGGGCCCTACTCCCATACATGCAATCTTCCGCACACCCCCATTGTACAGACTCTTCATCATCCAATGATATACAAGATGTTAATTGGATAAAATTAGAAAGTTTGTAAATGAAATCATAAATAGCACAAATTGCAAGACAAGTAGGAATCTAGTGCAACATCATTTCAAGAAATGAGTGCAGAATTAGAAGTTTCCTCCAATAGAGGTGTTTGCCACCTGGATTCATAAAGGCCCACTCTGAAACTTTTATGCATGACCAATTTATTTTAATGCATAACAAATTTGTTGAATTCATGTTTGAACATTGAAACTTGAGCCATTTCACTAGTTCAAAACAATGAATTAGCCGAATGGAAAATGGCTTTAAAATAGGATACATGGAAAGTGAATAAAATAAAATATAGTCTCATATTGGTGAAAAGTTGTTAAATTGTGGGTTTACATATGGTTGTTTACTCCATGGTATTACTTATATAATAAGAGGAGAAATCTTGAGTATAGCACCACCCACATGTGCGATGGCGAATGGGTGCTTTAAGATCCAAACAACATAGATAAAACTGTTAGCCATTAGATTTCAAACTGAAAAAATCCAACTATTAGAATTCAATAGTTTTGTTAAACGGTTATGTCTGTTTGAATGAGTTTATTAGCCGTTGGTTTGAAAGTCTATAAATAGGATGGGCAGTCTCATTACATTTACCAATTTTCTGACAAAAGTTCTTTCTTGAAAAGTTCTTGCTACATTCTCACTCATATACCAAACTAGAGAGTATTCTTTAATCTTGATTCGCCAGAGGCAACAAAATTGCTGCTTCCTTCCTATTGCAAAAGATCGTATATTTGGAAATTGACGCCCACTGAGATCCAGAAACATACTAGTGAAGGGAGAATCAGTCTTAAAGAGATAGCATTTAATGCTAGTCTCGATCAACTTCTTACAGGAAAGTATTCTAACTTGGTTTTCAATTATATATATCATTCTATTTTATATTTATATATAATGTACATATAAATAGTTCTGTTTCTTTTCTAAAATAATAAACTGATTATATTTTATTTAAATCAATTTGGATTTCCATATCTTTGTTTGTAATTATACAGATAAGGCAGTACTATGAATCTTTTATACATATATTCACTCAACAACTTTTCTGGTTTAATTAATTGTTAGTAAGATTAAATCTTTTCTAAATATAACAGTATCTAATTTGTCAAAATTTTCAACAATCTTAAGGCCAATCCTCTGATAGATTGAATACTGTTATTTTATAGTTGTATGAATATTTAATTAAGAGAATTAGATCTCTGTCACAATATTGTTTAAATAATAGATTATTTCGTATCTGCATAGAAAGTTATTATTAAATTTAATTCTGTTAAGAGGAAAAAGATTTGTTTTAAATCAGAATTGATATTTTTGTTAATCTGATTCATAGAGAATATATTTTAGATCTTATTTTTACTCAAAGTAAGATTTCTTTTAATTTAAAGATTTTCATTTAGTGGGTTAAAATTTCTGCAAAATTAAATTTGATAATTTTGTTTCTGTAAATGGCCACTGTAACTACATATGATGCGCCCACTATGGTAACCCTTGTCATGGTTATTCTGATTGTGCTCTCAAACCAGTACAAGAAACCAGAGAAGTTTAGTGGTACTGATTTCAAAAAATGGCAACATAAAATGTTGTTCTATATCACTATATTAAATCTGGCCAAGTACCTTAAAGAGACTATGCCGGTTCTTAATGAAGATAACTAGCAGTCTGTGAAAGTGGTTGATGCATGGAAATATGCAGAATTTTTATGTAAGAATTATATCCTCAATGAATTGGACAATATACTATACAATGTATACAGTTCAATTCTTACCGCTAAGGAATTTTGGGAGTCCATAAATAAGAAATATAATACAGAAGATACCAACTCTAAGAAATATGTAGTCAGTAAATTTCTAAATTATAAAATGGTTGATTTTAAAAATATGATCAACCAACTACAAGATTTTCAAGTGATAATTCATGAAATTCATGCTGAAGGGATGACTATCGGTGAAATATTCCAAGTGGTTGCAATTATTGAAAAATTATCACTATCTTGGAAAGAATTCAAGTATTACCTAAAGCATAACGTAAAGAAATGTCACTTGAAAATGTAATTGTACGATTGAGAATTGAAGAAGACAACTACACTTCTGGAAAGAAAATTGGAAATCCATTCTCTGTTTCTAAAGCTAATATGATGGAACAATCCAAGAGGCCTAATGACAAGAAGCGTAAGTACGTCGGAGAAAACTCTAAGGGTGTGATTCGAAGAAGTTCAATGGCAAGTGCTACAACTATGACAAGTTTAGACATCATGCAAAGAACTGCCATATGCGCAAGGCACCAGACTTTTCTAAGAAAAAAATATCCTAATGCTAATTTGACCGAAGTGGACAATCTTTGTGCAAATGTTGAAGATATAAATGTTACATCTGTTGTCTCAGAAATTAACCTAATTGGTAGCAATTCCAAAGAATGGTGGGTGGACACTGGGGCCACATCTATACCAATAAGTGGATGTTCTCAACATATGAAATTATGAAAAGAGAACTACTCTACATAGGTAACTCTGCAATCTCTAAGGTTGAAAGACATGAAAATATTATACTAAACATGACTTTGAAAAAAGAACTTACTCTGACTTATATACTTCATGTACCAGATATTCGAAAGAATCTGGTTTTTGGTTCAGTTTTGAGTAAAAAAAGATTTAGGCTTGTTTTCAAGTATGATAAACTTATACTTACGAAAATGGTGTGTATGTAGGCAAAAGGTAGATGACTTACAATCTGTTTAAAATAAATGTAATGACTATTGCCCCTAAGCCCAATAATAATAATGATTCTTCGGCTTATATGATTGAATCTCCTTATATCTGGCATGATAAATTAGATCATGTTAATTATCATACTTTGCGTAGATTGGTTAATTTAAATATGTTGTCTAATTTTAATATTAATTTTGATGATAAATGTAAAATATATTTTGAAGACAAAATGGCTAAGCGTTCGTTTCATTCTATAGAATAAAACACTGAATCTCTAGAATTAATTCATACAAATATATGTGCTTTAAAGTTTGTTCAAACTAGAGGTGAGAAGAAATATTTCATTATTTTCATTGATAATTGTACTAGATATTGCTATGTATCTCTGATAAGAAACAAAAATGAGGCAATTGAAATGTTTATATAATATAAAAATGAAGTTGAGAACCAACTTAGTAAAAAAAGTAAAACTGTTAAGTGATAAAGGTGGTGAATATGAGTCACTATTCGCACAAATTTGTGCAGAACATGACATTATACATTATACAATTGCTCCTTACACTCCTCAGGAAAATGAAATTGCTGAGCGTAAGAACAGAACCTTAAAAGAGATGATGAATATCATATTAATAAGTTTTGGTCTACCCCAGAATATGTGGGGGGGGGAGTTTTGTTTTCTACTAACTATATTCTCAACAAAATACCCCAAAAGAAATTGGATAAATCACTTTATGAATTATGGATAAGTCGAGCACCTAATTATAAATTCTTAAGAGTGGTGGGTTGTTACAAATGTTGCAATTTCTCCTCCTAAAAGAACTAAAACTGGACCTAAGACAATTAATTATATATACAATAGATATGCACATAATAGCAGTGCATATCGTTTCTTTGTTTTCAAATCAGATAATCCGAAGATACATAAGTATTCTATTATTGAATCTAAAAATGCAGTATTACTTGAGAATATTTTTCTAGTAAACAATATGAACCAATTTCTCCTAAAAGAACTTGTGATAATGTAATAAGAGAAACAGAATCTGATTCTGAAAATGAAAGTAATAAGGATGAACCTATACAGAGCAAAAGGGTCAGGATTAATAAATCTTTTGATCTGGATTATCCCAATCATATTATATCGAGAAGATACTTGATAAATTTGATAAGAAAAATAATGATATAGCAGAACGCCTATTAATATAAGTCTACATTTTACAAAGAATACATGTGATAGTATATCACAATTAGAATATTCTCAGATTATAGGCAGTCCTATGTATTTAATGAACTGCACAAGACATGATATTACATACTCAGTAAGCAAACTGAGTAGATTTATGAGTAATTCAGGAAAAAACTACTAGAAAGTAATAGTTAGAGTACTCAAATATTTGAGATACACTACTAACTATGGCTGCACTATACAAGATATCCTGCAGCGATTGAAGATTAAACTGATGCTAACTGGATTATGGATTCTAAAGACGTAAAATCTACAAGTGGATATGTCTTTACTATTGGAGATGCAACTATCTCTTGGAAATCCTCAAAACAAATATGTACAATCAGATCTACTATGAAATATGAGTTTATCACTTTAGATAAAACTGGAGAAAAAGCAAATGGCTTTGAAACTTTTTAGAGAATATTCCAATGTTGCATAAACCTGTGTCAGCAATTTGCATCTATTGTGATAGTTAATCAATAATTAGAAGGGCATAGAATTTAATGTATAATGGAAAATTACAATATATACGTCGTAGACATGATACTGCAAGACAGTTGCTTACAAATGTAATAATATCTCTTGATTATATAAAATTGAAGGATAATATTGCAGATCCATTAACTAAAGGCCTAATCAGAGGTTAAGTATATAAGTTATCAAGGGGATTGGACTATAGCCTACTAAATAGAGTAACTCCATAATGGCAGGCCAACCTAGTTGACTGGAGATCTCAAGATTTAGGTTTAACAGGACAACCGAATTGTAGGGGAACTCGAACGAATCACTAAGGAAATAATTCCTATCCCATTCTAACCTGCAGTGTGTGCAAGGATAAACTATATTTTTAATGATCTATGTACTCTTAATAAAAGATCACCTATATGAGTGTGAATGAGCTACTTCTATGAGAATGACAAAGGTTAAGTTCTCTAGAACACTCATAGAATTACCAGGTTGTCCAGAGCCAAAACAGACACAACCTAAAAGAATAAGTTAAAGTTGAAAGGAGTCGTGTAATATTATTGTCTTAGTTTAAATCAAAAGCTAAACAGTTCAACACACTATGTTCACTGGTTAACAAGTAAACTCGATAATAGCTCACTGGGGATGGTTCAAAGCCAAAAGCTACCTCTCCCGATGCAGTGACTTTCTACTATACTCTCTATTTCATCTGCATTAGAATTTTAAGCTATTTCATTTATATGGGGGATTGAACATTGAAACTTTGAGCCAATTCACTAGTTCAAAATAATGAATTAAGTGAATGGAAAATGGTTTCAAAATAGAATATATAGCAAGGGAATAAAACAAAATATAATCCCACATCGGTAAAAGAGTTGTTAAATTGTTGGTTTATATAGGATTATTTTTTCCATAGTATTACTTATGTAATAAGAGAACCTTTGAGCACCAGAGGTGGTGCTATGCATCAACTGCGCACACACGCGCGTGTGCAAGAGCGCATGGGCGTTTATGGCGCATTGGGTACTTTAGTGGCGCACTTGCACTTCGCACGTATGTATCGTCGCGAAGAGCTAAGGAGATTTGGAATTTTTATGTGGTTCGGGTTGCCTTTATTTTGCCAATTGGGTTCAGACTTATTAAGATCCAAACAACATAGATACGGCTTTTAGTCGTTAGGTTTCAAACTGAAAAAATCTGACTAATAGGATCCAACAATTTTGTTAAACGGTCATGTCAGTTTGAGTAAATCTGTTAGTCATTAGTCTAAAAGTCTATTGTCTAGTCTCATTACATTCACCAGTTTTTTCTGAACAAAAGTTTTGTCTTGAAAAGTTATGTTTGCATTCTCACTCATACACCAAAACAGAGAGTATGCTTTAACCTTGATTCGTCAGAGGTAACATAACTGCTGCTTCCTTCCTGTTGCAGAAAATCGTTGTATCCTGAGAGATTGAGCTCACTGAGATCCAAAAGCATACCAGTTGAGGACGAATCGGTCCTAAAGAGATAGCGTTCAATGCTAGCCTTTATCAACTTCTTACAGTACAGTATTCTAACTTGGTTTTCAATTATATATATCATTTTGTTATATATATATATATATATATATATATATATATATATATATATATATATATATATATATATATATATATATATATATATAGTTCTGTTGCTGTTTCTTTTCTAAATAAACTGATGTCGCCATTGTAAATTCACAAAAGAGAGTAAATCATCAAAGAAGTCTAAAAAATATACATAAATCCTCAATCAGCTAAAATGGATACAAATTTATATATTTCTCTCTTTTGCAAGAACTACTCTAGAGTGAATCTAAGAACCACCAAATTCAAGAGAAATTTCACCATCATCAAAATTTTAGAAAGAAATTCAGAAAAATAACTAATTCAAGAACAATAAAATATAACTAAATTCAAGAGTAAATCAACGAACCCCCCAAATTCAAGAATAAAGCGAACAAAAATCAAAAAATTTCACCTTGACAGCATGCTCCATTTGTTGAACAAGAACCCTAGCAATCCCCCTCCGCCCAAACTTGATCCTCACAACCGTGGGCCCACCGCTCTGGAAAAGGTCCACGTAATCGTTGGTTCCAAAGGAAAGAAGAAACACCGCCGATGACACCACTCGGCGGGCCTCGGCGGGCTCCAGCTCGAAGTACAGCCGCTGCAGCGCCTGTTGCGCGTGCTGCACCTGTCGGCTGAGGGTCGATGGCAGGTAGAATCGGTCCAGCCCATTGGTGTAGCCAACCTCCTCGGAGATGATCGCCGACCGCAGCACCGCGAAGTTGATGCCTTTGGCGACTTCGGCGCCGGTGAGGCCGGAGCCGAGGAGGAAAGGAGTCAGCCGCCGCAGTCCCATCCGCTGCGCTGCAAGATCGAGAAAAAAGGTAACATATTTTTTTTTTCTTTTCTTGGTGAAGATTTTGTTCCAGTAAGGGGTTATGAGATTACCGAGGAGATCCGGGAGGCCGTCACAGGAATCGCGGCAGGGGACGAATTGGCTAAAAAGCCGCTCGATGATGGTGCCGCAGGTGGCCGTGCGGTCACCGAGGACAAAGAGGGGGGTAGGAGGCAGAGGCGGAGGCAAAGCGGAAGAGACTGCGGCCGCCGCCGGTGAGGCTAAGATCGAGGCGGTGACAAGGATGAGTAGGAGAAGAGAGCGGTGACAGGACTCCATTTGAGAGTCAGGGGTTCTTTGGGAGGGAAAGGCTCTGTTTCTTGAAAAGGGAACGCGGTCTTGTGGGGCCGTAGAGGGGAGTTTCTAGATGGGCACAACTTTTTTCCTGGTGAGCCCACTTTCCCTAGTATGCACACCCTCTCTTTTCAAAAGGGAGAATTTTTCCTAGTGAGCACACTAATATTTCCAAAATACCCTCCATCACTTCCTCTTCTCCCCTTCTCTCTCGACCCTCCGCCCTCTGCTACGCTCCGCCCCTCGCTACGCTCCGCTCCGTCCTCGCCTCCGCTCCGCCCCGCTTGCTGCACTCCGCCTCCGCTCTCTTGCCTCCCGGACTTGATCCGAACTGGACAATCTGGATCAAGAATTTCTTATCTGGACTGTTCAGGCCGGATCAAGAGTCTTGATCCGGGCTGAACAGTCCGGATCAAAAAGCTTGATCCGGGCTGTCTAGCCCGGATCAAGTCCGGGTGGCAAGGGAGCGAGGGAGCGGGGCGGAGCGGGGGCGGAGGGCGGAGCAGGGGCGGGGGGCGGAGCGGGGCGGAGGGCGGAGCAGGGGCTGAGGGCGGAGCGAAGGCGGAGGCGACGGCGGAGCGGAGCAGTGGCGGGGGCGAACGAGAGAGGGCGGAGTGGGGCGGAGCAGAGGGAAGCGGCGAGGGAGCGAGGGAGGGGCGAGTGGCGAGGGAGAAGAAGGATGATGCACAGCTAGTTTAATCACTATCATGTTCCTGATACAACTTCGAATCTGACTGGAACTGAGGGGTTCGACTCATTGATGCATTTTGCAGCCCTTTGGCCCAATCTTGCGTATCCAAATTCTCGACAGCAATCAAAGATCCTCACCCACATTGCAACCGTCGGTTCAAATGGCATTTTCTGTACAAAGTCCTCCAGATCAACCATGAACCCGTGCTTATTCAGAAGCTCGATCATACACTCATAATGCTCCATTCGAGGTATAACGCCATACTCTGAAACCATCGAAGCAAAGTAGCTTTGGCCGATGCTCACGTACCCTTCACCGATACATGAAAGCAGGACGCTATTGAAACTGATGTTGTCCGGTTTAATTCCGTCATCCTTCATTGCCTCAAACAGCTGGAGACCATGCTCACCTCTCCCATTATATGCACACCCTAGAATCATAGTATTCCATAGTACAAGATCTCGAGAGCTATCACCATCAAACACTCTGATCGCGTAATCTATCACATTGCATTTTGAGTGCATGTCAACCAACACTGCTCTTGCTACGACGTCCTCAAAGCCATTTCTAAACATGTATCCATGGATTTGCTTCCCAAACTCAAGCGCAAAGGCGTTTGCACAGGCTACCAGCATTGTACTGAGAGTTCTCTCGTCGAGCTTGGCCTCCCATTGCATCATCTGAAGAGCATTCAAGGCCTCTTCACTCCTCCCATTACGAGCAAAACCTAATAATAAACAATTCCAAGAGACCCTATCGCGCAGATGGGCCATTTTCACAAACCAGAGCTCGGTGCTTCTCAAATCTCCACATTTTGTATACATATCAAGCATGGAATTGTTGAAGAAGAGATTCTCAGTGAAGCCATGCCTATAAGCAAACCCATGAACAAGTTTCCCGATTCAGAGATCTAACAGCCCTGCACAAACATTCAATACCAATTCAAGAGTGACATCGTCAAGTTCTTCCATTTCCCTCTGCATCCGTTGGAAGAAAGCGAAACCCTCTTCCCATTGCGACGACTTAACATAAGCTGTCAGCATCGAAGAGCACCCGCCCCGCTCACTCCGCTCCGCCCCCTGATCCGGCCTGAACAGCCTCGATCAGAAATTCTTGATCCGGACTGTCTAGCCCGGATCAAGTCCGGGTGGCAAGGGAGCGAGGGAGCGGAGGCGACGGCGGAGCGGAACGGTGGCGAGGGCGAGCGAGGGTGGGGCGAACGAGGGAGGGCGGAGTGGGGCGGAGCGGGGGCGGAGGGCGGAGTGGGGGCGAGAGAAGGGCAGAGCGGCGAGGGAGAAGAAGAATGACAGGATATTTTGGTCCAAATTTTTTGATGGCAAAATTGTAATATAATAGAAGTTTTAAGTGGGCTCACTAAGAAAAATGTTGTGCCCATCTAGAAACTCCCGCCGTAGAGGGTTTATACTGGATTTACCACGCGTAATGCACGTGTATATTTTTGTATTTTTATTTTGGATTATTCTGATATATAACATTCACATCTTCAATATTTAGAAAATTACTCATAAATCATCATATTATTAATCCACCCTCCAAATCTTGGAAATTTATAAAAATACCCTCCTCATTAGTAAGCTGATGGAAGGAGCATGAAATCGCCATTATACCCCAATTATAATTAACTCACCTACTCTATTTTTCCTCTCTTTCCTAATAATCAAGCTACCTCTACTTTCCTCACACTGACAAATTCTCCGCTTCTCCCCTAGTCTCTTATTAGAGTATCCTCCTCGAGCCACATCCCTACCAAGCTTCGCTATTTCGAAAATCCTAGTCCATAACTATGCCTCATCTTCTCCAAGTTCTTGCATTGTCCATCGTCAATTTCTCATCATTTTTAATTGGTAGATCTTAGAGTTTAGGGTTTAACACTAAGAGTTTCATACGAACTTCTTTTTTCATCATCAATTTTTCCAATTTCTTAATCATTTGATATTTTTTAGAATTTTAAGATTTGGGCATCTATCAATTTCTTTTTTTTTTTCTCTCTATTAAAAGTACCCTACTTTTTAGTTTTAATACAACATGGCTCCTGCTCAATTGCTCGCCACCGATGAGGGATAACAGAAATTGAAAATTGCGGTGAATTAGGGAGAACAACGGGGGTTTGAATGAGAAGGAGGACATAGATGGGATGAGATTATTGTGTGAGAGTAACTTTGAGGATAGTGGGTTATATGAGTATTTTCAGTTGCCACGGAAAATATAGAGATTGCGGGTTCGGTGAAATTGGGTTTTTTTTTTTTTTTTTTTTTTTTTGATCTTTTGAGAATCTAAGAGAAAATGAGAAGGCTTAAGTTTGTAAGTAGTTTGATATTGTCGTTGTTCTTTAAGTTTTGTGCTTTCATCAATGTTGAAGGCATGTGACGATTCTTTTGAGATCGAGGAGGTTATATTTCTGTGTCGCTCCAACTCACTGCACCCTCTTACCCCATAACCAGCGTCGATCAGTGCGATGGTGCAATATGTCAAAATTGCCATTCCTTCTACAGGAACCTCCTCCTCCTCTGCCGCCTTGTTTCGATTCCACTATAGAATTGATTAAAGGTTTGGTAGGGTTTGGGTCTATTTTTGGTTCTAATTTTGCCTAATTTGTTCTTTTTAGTAGCATAATTTTGGAAAAAGAAGCAAACCCTAGATTAGGGACTTAGTTTCGAAAGAACTGAGATGAAGATTTAGAGGCAAAGATAGTTGAGAGGATTAGAAGAAAGCAGAGGAAGAGAAGGGTTTGATAGGAGCGAGTGGGCTAGCAGTGGAGAGGAGGAGATGGGATGGAAGAGGAAAAGGAGTTGGAGAAAGCTGGAGGTATTTAAGGATTTAAATATCTCATTTTAAAGTATTAAGAAATATTTCCTATGTTAATGGCTGACTAAGGGTAGAAGGGGTTGATTAGCTAATTATGATATTTGGAGGTATTTTTCTAAATATTCAATATTTTGAAGGGTGTATATATCAAAATAACCTTTTTATTTTTTATGTAATCATACTCTTACATAAACTAGTGTAACACACCATGTACCAAGTGCATTGGTGAGAACATATTTAAATAACTAAAAGTTTATAATTTTGTAAAATTCTTCTAATTTTTTTTTTTAAAGATATCAAAACATGACTATAACATTAATAACAATGGATAGGCTCAAGTATTTCTCGAAAAGGGAATGCAACAACATATTATTTAAAAGATGTGGCTCACTAAGTCATGCTGATGAGAGTCACATTAATATTATATATTTTAGACTTGCAATTTTATTTTCAAGAATAATATTGGTTATAACAAATTGAGAAAAGTCAATTGAAGGTCCTCCCTCCCTCCCACCAAAAATAAATAAAGAATACAATAATCTCATTTGAAGTAATTATTAATATCTATTACAAAAGCAAAATTGGATTAAGTATAATATAAAGTAGATGAATCTAATTATAATTTATATCAACTGTCTTTTTATGTGAATTGACCAAAAAAATTTCAAGGTCATTAGTTTCTATATGATATCTAATCCGAATAATCATTTACGCTAAATTTATCGAGCATAAAGATTTATGGTACATAAAATAAAAAATTATAATAAACTAATGATGTTATACCCTTGTCTGTTTATGTTATTCCATAAACTTGCTAGCCCAAGCCCACAAGTAAGAAGCCCACTAAACGAAAGCTAAAGGTAAAGACCTACAAGGCAAGAGTACACCAAGGCGATAAGATCTCCCAAAATCGATAATCCATCTCGGAAAACCAACTCAGGATGGAGGCACATCGATTATTATTTAACCTCTCTAAGAAAAGTGAATCACCATAAAACATCTTTATGGAAAGTCGTCAGGGAAAAGTTACTATATAGATATCCACTAAATAGAAAATTTCTATTGAAAATGTTGATCAAGTTTATATGAAAAGTGTTCAAATACTCTATCCTTCTTAGATATGAAAACGCAATTAGAATCCTTTTTTTATTAAGGAAATCAAATCCTACATGGATAAAAAAGCTCACCTACAATATTGAAACTGAATACATCCATAACAAAAAAAAACATATTTATAAAACAATAAATTTCATGTATAGCCGGAAAATTTGGGCATCCTACTCCAATTAGAATCTCAATTATGACTAACCACCAACAATTATAAATACTCCACTGGAAGGCAATGTACTAATTGTTCGCCATGAAAATTTGAAAGTCTTTTATTGACAACTTTCCAATGAAAAAATTACAATTTATGAAACGGTTGTCTTTTTACAGAAGATAAGGAAAAATAATTTCTCATTTATTTAATGTTGGGTTCTGTAGTAGCCGTAGAGGACGATCCTATTCTCCGTTTATACTCCGAACAAGTTCTTCAATTGGCCAAATATAAAGCTCTTGGAGAACTCTAAATTCTAGCACAAGTGCTCAAATGAAAATGAACAACTAAGTAATCAAGTTGCTGGTTTTCGTGACTAACCAATTAACCCCTTTCTTAGCTTAGTTTTTAGCTATTTATAGAGGTTTGAAAACCTTTGAATTAGTGTAATGGTCCAATTAATGACCTCCTTGATTGAGCATTAATTTTCTATTTTTTAATCCGTTGGATTTGTGTTAAATCTCCAGAATTTATAACCGATATCTTTAATCCTCTAGATTTGTAACTGAAACGCGGATCTCAGCATTCAGATCCGCATTTTAACTTCTAGTAACTCGCGTAGCATGCTCAGACCCACATTTGAATGTTAATAAAGACAATTTCACCTCTCGAGGCTTTGGAATGAAAACGTGATCCTTTGGGGCCTGCATATTGGCTATACTTAGCTCCAAATATGGACTTAGAATGTGCATCTATCTATAATTGATGATCTGTATTTTACCTCTTAGCAATATGTCTTGCTTGATTAGACTAGTGTTTGGATACAAATGAGAATAGTTTTTATCCTTTGAAACTTTGGAGTAAAAATGCAACACTCTAGAGTTCGCATTTTAATTATATTTAGCTCTAATCATGAGCATAAAATATAGTCCATAATGCAGATATCTCTTTAATTGGTGATCCACATATTAACTTCTCAGTTAGACTCGCGTTTGTATTAAAACGGGGTTAGTTTTAATCTTACAAGATTTTAGGATCAAAACGCGGCCCTACGTTTGAAACTTTCGAAGTGTGGGCTAGACCTGTACTTTAGTTAAAATGTGACTTTAAGGACCCGCGAGGATCCCTTTGGATGAGGATCCACTTTTTTCATTTTTAGCAATCATTTTTGCTTATTTAGACCCACGTTTTAGTATAAAAGGGAGTAGCCTTATAATTTTAAGGTTTTAAAAACAAAACGCGATCCTAAGAAGTTCCCCACAGATCTTTATGGATGAGGATCCGTGTTTTTATTCCCTAGCCATTTTCAACGCTTTAGAGGTTTGTGTTTCTTTGTTTTTTGAAGAGATCATCTCTTGATATTGTAGACGGAAAAAGCAACCCTATGAGGGTCGCGTTTTAATATTTTCTTGGCTCAAAAATAAAGATCTCTCTCTAGTCGATGATCCACGTATTAGCCATTTTTGGCTTAAAATGTGAATCTCACTTTGATGGATTTTTAGTTGATGATCTATATATTAGCCATTTTAGGCTTGAAATGCTAATTTCTCTTTGATGATCCATATGCTAACCATTTTAGGTTTGAAATGTGAATATCTTTTTAGTTGATGATCCACATATTAACTATTTTAGGCTAAGATTCTCCAAAATAGCATGATCAAACTCTTAGAGTTGAAGTAGCCTTGTATAGTTTTAGAAATGAAATAGTAGAACTCTTTAAGAAAGAATTGAAACTTTTTAAGAGATAAAAATCTCTGGATGATAAGTATGAAAGAGTAAAACTCTTTAAGAGATAAGAATATGTATTCTTTTTGTACTAGATGTGGATCCTCTCATAAAGGTGTGTGGATTATCTCGTTGAGGTCCTCCTCTTTTTTAGCCTTCTTGGCTTTTTATAGGAATTTTGGGATTTAAACTCTCATTAATTTGGAGATAATGGAGGTGTAACCCCATTTTTATTTTCAATTAAGGTGCAACATCTGTTTTAAAGGTGTAACTCCTATTTTAATTTTCAATTGAATGAGGTGTAACTCCTATTTTAAACCACTCATTAATATGATGTAACTCCCACTTTAATTGGTGTTCATACATGGAGATTTTTTTATCAATAGTAATCCTAATCATTATGTTTCTTACATTAATTTATTCTGTATCAGTCATACAAGTCTAGGACACCAGATAAAATTATTATTACGATATTAACTATATATGATTATATATTGTATTATAATCACTAAATGGTCTAGAAAAAGGAGGGATAAATGTTTTATTTTTTTAAATTTTTGATAATTTTTTCAATATTTTCTGGGACAAATCAAACTTTAGTGCATTAATAGTATTATTTTACCCTGTGCGCCTCACACCCACTTGGTTGATTCAAACTCACATCATGTTTGGACTGCCCTATCCCCCTCTGCTCATACTTCGACTCTTTCACTTTGATTGTGGATCAAGGGATGAGAATGGATTAGATATTGGATTTACTCAAAATACCTAACTTTATCTTTACTTAAACCATACCATCACACTCTCTCTCAATCATCTTGGTTTCCTTGTTCCCTATCTTACTTGTTCAGCCATACTTGGAGGAGAGTGGACGCTCTCCTCTCTCTTTATTTATCGCCCCATTTTCCTCACTCTTTTATTCTTCTTCATTCTTTCTTATTTATTTATTTGTTTATTTATTTGCTTAGATTATTGGGGAAGGAAAAAAAACCAAGCTTTAAAAAATTCATTATTAACCACCATCACTATCATTAATCAATACCAACATCGTCTCCATCTCCTCAAGAGTCTTGAGGCAAATAATCCTTACACGCTTAATAAGCAACCTAATTAGTGACTTTGTGAGTATGAAATATGATCAAATCTAAATTATATGGCTTAGTTTTATTATTGCATAAATGAGATATTTGATATATTCATGCATTAATTAAACTCAAGTAGTTGATTATGCAAGTAACACTACTATTTTTCATACTTAGATATGCCTAATGATCCAATTTAATCTTGTTTTATCAATCTTGTTTTAACTTATCTATACTTGAGTAATTAAGTTAGATCGATAAAACCCTTAGTCGATATCACTACTGAAAATCTATCCCATTCAGTCACCCGCTACGAAATGGCCTTAACTTTCACTTCAAATTCCCTTTGAGCTCATTTTGTTTCTTTGTACATCTGGTTTCAAGTACTAAAATTTTTCTCTTGATGAGCTTTTCAGATTCTAACTATATTGATTTGGGCTATACATTTACTATCTTATATCTTATCGTATAATTTTGATACCTTAGTAGAATAAATATACCTTTGATGTCTGAATTCTGGTTGAGGTCTTTCATACTTTGTTGCAAAACTAATTTCTAGACATACAACTTTCTTCTTGGTAATTTTTTCTGATTCTAGCCATTTCCTTATCTATGGGATCAAGAAGCTATTGTTTCTGCACCAACCAGCAAGCTAAATTACTGTTCCTGATTATCTTGCATCATTTTGCATTAGATTATCTTGTTCTTAATTAACTTGAGCTGGCTTTAACCTTCGACTAAGACCTATACTCGCTTTATGTATATTTTGAATTCCTGATGATTAGGGTAATTGCATAATGTTTATCGGGTTGAGGTGGTTATGTTGGCTTGTTTATGACTTTCTTATGCGAGATACTTATGATATTCATGTTTTCTTGCCTTGCTTATTTAGCCATGTTGTATACGCATTTATTGATTACTGTTCATGTGCATTACTATATGTGTATATCTACAATTATGTATCTTACGATGTGCGCACGTCCTCTTGTACATACGACACACAGAGACAGTGATATTGTGCACTGGTATATGCATTGCTTTTAATAGAGATTTGACATGTTAGGGTTCCTTATTAGATTTGTCAAGAATGATTTGTCCCATGGACGATCATTGACATATTTTAGACCTATGTCATGTAGTTTTGGATCGGAGCATGGATATTGGTTTGTATTCGACTACTTTTGCATTGCACATTGATTGTACCATCATGAATAACATATTGACCAAACTGTGTATCTAACACTTAAAAATGTGATTATTGACTACGATCATCGGGTGAAACAATATGGCTTTATAAAATTACAGTTATATGAGTTATTATTGCTAGAATCCCGCACAAAAACGAGTGGGTTATAGTAGTGATGACTTTAGGCAAAAATGGGTACAATATTGCTGTTGTGGGAGTTTTTAGAAAAATTTGGGTTCTCTTTATTGCCATTGTTGTTAAATTACAATGATCTCCAAAATTAAAATAAAAAGAAAATTACAATCAAAATAGAAAATAAAATGAGTATATATTTATCTCTTTTTTTACATAATTGTGGGCTTTTCACGTGGCTGTGAGGTTGCTTCGACCCTCCTTGACCATATGACCATATGGCCAGTATAGCAATGATCAGTTTGTTTATTTTCTTGAGTGTGCCTAGGAACGTAAGTTTGGCCAGATAACCGATATGTACTCAAGAGCATGCCAAATAATTAGCCTTGAGTCTCTCCAAAGGTGTCTTTTGCAATGCATCATGATGTTTATTTATAGATATAAGTTAGTTGGATCACGTACCTTGTAAATGATGATGGAATTATACCGTAATCCAATCAAATATTTTAGTTTAATCTAATCAAATTTGATTTCTTATTTTAATCTGATTTGATTCAATATATCTGGTCTTGATTTGATTAAAGGATTCAGTTAGTGGAATATTTGAAAGGATCTCCGCCTGATTTCTAGTTTTATTAGATTAGATTTAATTTGAATTTGATTAGATCTGAGATCTCCATCCACTTTGAGATTTTGTTTGAATTCTTTGAGATATTGGCAGATGTGGGTCCCCTCATCAATTATTTCTCGTCAATAGGACCCTCTCAAAAATTTTTGAAATCTCATCATCAGTTTATATAGAGTTTCAAAATACTTTGAACTCCTTTATTGTGATTTTATTATGGATTTGAACCTTTCATTGATCGATGAGCTATTCAATGATCGTAGTATAACAACAATTGAATCATCGATAACTACCAAAGGTGATTATTACTGTAGTAGTCTTTGGTGATCTTGTTGATATAGTACTTTGAGGGCATCTTTTGGTCGATTTTCTTGATAGATCTTCTTGGTGGCATCCGACTTTTTCTGTATGGAATATCCGCTTGAGATTATCTAGCATATTACTTGAAGCTATTAGTTTCGTGCTTCTATTGCGCTGCAAAGATTAGAACCATCGGCAGACTCCAAACCAACATGAGCTAATTAATTATAAGAAATAAGGCTCTGGAAAACTCTTGAACTCAACCTGCCTAGAAATCAACAAGGTAGAGTAGTATCGTCGTGATTGTTGCTTGAAGAAGTTCACCAACAAAATTTGAATGTGATGTAGGAGAGATGGAAAACCCTCGGGAGAGGTAAAATCTCCTATCTTTTTCTTTATTTTGGTCTTTTAGCTCCCTTTGTATTTTGTGATGGATAATGAATTTTGCACCTTGTTTCCTTTTTTTCGTCCTGCAAATATGAAGAAGGAAATATTTTAGTTGCCTTTAATTTAATGTATCACTCTAAACTTTTGTATGATGTGTGGTTGTGGTAATGGAATTGACGAGAGCTAATAGTGACTTAATAGATTTGAAAATGATGATAGTATTGTGATTGAAGTGAGTAGGCGATATGTAAGAGAACTTGAAAGAGTGAAGGGTTGTTGGATAAAATTGAGGGAGATGAGACTTGCTAGGGGTGTAGGGATGTCTTAACAAGTTGAGTACTTTGATTATAATGACCAAATCATAAGCAGAGGCATACTGTCACACATACTGAGATAATCAGGTTGGAATTATGGGGTGGCTCGTTTGGATGATAGACAGAGTCGGTGATTAGGTTAGGATCATAGGGTAACTCGTCTAGATGACAGACATAGCCAGTTGGTAGAGGCACTTAGTCACATATACCGAGATGATCGTGTTAGGATCATGGGGTGACTCGCCTGAATGACAGATATAGTCAATTGGCAGAGACATATTATTGCATATGCCAAGATGATCGGGTTAGGATCATGGGGTGACTCGCCTAAAAGATAGACAGAGTCGATGATCAAGTCAAGATCACAAAAGATTGTTTTATTGTAGTGTGTGAGATGATTCAGATTTTACTATTAGATGTAAGAACTTAAGATAACAGGTTTGTGATGACTGACCATATAAAATGATATTGGGTAAGATGGTTCAAATCTCGCTGGCAGAGATAAAAGTTTAATATGATAGATCTACAAGATTTTTAGCAAAACCCAGCTATCAACAAATTTGATATGTTTTTACCAATTACCATTGGGCTAGCCATACTATTCCCCTCAGTATGATGAGTTATTGAGGATTTTGTTCGGGCTTCCATGCCAAACATTTTATCTTCCCTTTACCTTTGGGCTTCGAGCTGTAATACTCATACTTTTATCCCAGTATGATATGATTGGTTGAGAATTTTAGTCTCCTATCGGCCCTTACCTCAAAGGCGTTGGGCTATTCGCACGTTGTTCCTATCGTGATAAGTTGGTGAGGATTTTTTGGGGTTACATACCAAATGTTTCATCTCCCTTTACTTTAGCAACATTGGACAATTCATGTTTTTACCTCGGTATGATGTGTTGGTGAGAAAGTTGTTCACTTCTTATTGTTTTGGAAGCATTGGGTTATTCATACTTTTCCCCTAGTATAATAGGTTGTTGAGGATTTCTCTTGAAGGCGTTGGGCTGTTCGCACATTGCTCTTTATTATAATAGATTGGTGAGGATTTTGTTTGGGTTTACATGCCAAATATTTCCTCTTTCTTTTGATTATGGGGCTCTAGATTATTGATTTCATACTCTTACCTCCAATATGATAGGGTTGGCGAGAATTTTGATCTCCTTTTTCTGTTGCTTTAGTATCATTGGGCAGTTCATGCGTTTTAGCTTAGTATGATACGTTGTCGAGGATTTGATTTTCCCTCCCCTTTGCCTTTGTGACTATGGACTGTTATGTATCTTTACAATTAAATAAGAATATTGTGACAGATTTGTCATGAAATTTTTAGCAAACCCTCCGATTATCAACGGATTTGATATGCCTTTACCAATCATTGTTTATGTTGGGCTACTCATACTATTTCGCTCAGCATAATGAGTTATCTAGAACTTAGCTGAGGCTTATAGACCAAATATTTCTTTTTCCTATGCATCTGGGCTTCGGGCCATTGATATTCATACTCTTACCCCTAGTGTGACAGGGTTGGTGAGAGTTTCAATCTCCTCTCCTCTTAGCCATTGTGGCCTTCGGGTGAAGCCGTACTACTCTATGTAGTATTTCCTCAGGAATTCACCATTACCAGGCAGCATCATTCTGTCACCATCTTATTTGATTAGACAATAAGCTTCATTGAGTAGGCACTCTCTACTATGAAGGGCTCTTCTCATTTGGGTTCGAATATATCCTTGGTCTTGTGGATCATGATCATGAGCTTTTTGATAGTTAAGACCAAATCTCCTTCTTTAAAAGTTCTTTATTTAACTTTCTTTTTGAATGCCCTAGATATTCGTGTTTGATGTAATTTGATCTGCTGTTGCGCTTTCAAGTGCTTTTCGATCTGCGATCATGAGCTTTTCAAGTGCTTCTAATTCTTGAAGCTGCCATCGATGCTTTTTTTTCAGTCGTAATTCTTGTAACAACACAACTCGCAAAGATGGAATCTGAATCACAAACGGTAAAATAGCTTTGCAGCCATACACCAAGGAAAACAACATAGTTTTTATTGAAGTTTGCACCGTGGTTCGGTAAGCCTATGGGCACTTGATGAATATCATATATTGTATTTTTCCTCTCATACTTTATCTATTTTTGTATATAAATAAATGCTACTCGGGTATTTTTAGTGCCTTTTTCAGGTAATTCGATTCGTACAAGGAGATGGCAAGAAATCAATGTTGGAGTAGGAAATCAGAGTCCGAAAAATTTTTAAAGCAAGAAAAACTACGAGACTACGATGTTACAGAGATGCGAAGTGAAATACAGTCAAAGAAATATAATGCAAAATACACGAGACGCACGTGGAAGAAATTTCAATTGAGTTACTCGAAATAAAACCGCTATTTAGCGGTTATAGCCACCATTTAGCGGCCAAATGTGGGCCTCACATGCTGAATTTTCTTCCCTGGCTTCGATGTAATTTTGTGGCTTTATAGTTCTGCTAGAATTAGGGTTTGATTTCCGAAACCTATATATTGGTCGTATCCTTATATTCTAGGTTTTATACAGTAGTTAATGTAGATTAGGATTTAGTGTGTACTCGTCTTTTATTAATAAAATTAAGGTTTTGCTGAAGGGGTGGCGGCCACAATACTGTGCTCCAGAGGTAAGCCATTGCTTTCTAATCTTTATTTGCTTTTTAGATAGATTTAATTGCTTTCTAGTATAGATTTATTTGGTTTCTAGATTAGATTTTATTGCTTTCTAAAATCATGAGTAGCTAATTAGTTTAGCTCTAGGATGTAGATGAAGCTAAGATCCACCATGTAATTGCTCTCTAATATTTTTCTTCTTAAATAAAATTAATAAAGACATGATTTTTCTATAAAAAGATTAAAATATAAGAACTCGAAGATTAAGGCTTTGATATGTTATACTTGAATTAGGTTTCTTGATAGCCTATGCTTAGTTAGGGTTTGGGGTTGTTGATTTTATCTTTTTCATTGAATTATCTAAAGATTTAGTTTATTTTTATGAAAAGTAGTATTTTTGATGAGTTATACTTGCACACCACTTGATAGCTCATGCTTAGGATACTTTGAATAAAGATTAGACTAAAAAGATCAAATTTTTATGAGAGAAGAAGATAATAGAAGTAAGAACATGGTTGGAAACTAGTGGATTCTAGATCCTAGGCTAATTAGAACAACCAAACTTCAACCTAAAATTCTTTGTTAATCCGTTAAACTATAGAATTAGTAAGAATCACAAAACACCTTAGATCTCTATGGGACAACCTGTACAGCGCTACAACTGACACTGTGCGCTTGCAGTAATTTATCACATCAAGTTTTTGGCGCCGTTGCCGGGGATCGACGGTGTTTTTTCTTACTTTTTCTGACGTTTTACGGGTTAATAGTGTGTGTTGAGTGTGCAGGGACTAAAAATTGCAGATACATAATAACAAAAGGGATTAAAAGAGCCTTTGAACTAAGCAGGAAAAACCAGAGAATCAGTCTCTCTGGTTTAGCCGCCAAATAGCGGTATCCCCCGCCAATTGGCGGCTCATTAGGTACAAACGGAATCCAAATTTTCTTTTTTTCTGTGATTTGGTACCCTGGTTCTATAAAAAATTCAAAAAAAAAAAGTCTTTTTTATTTCTTTTCCATCTCTCTCCCTCTCCATTTTTTTTCAAAAAAAAAAAAATTTTTAAAAAAATGTTTCAAAATCAAACTGGTTGTTATCATTGTCGTGATCCATATCATAATTATTATCAGTGTCCATGGATAAGAAGTTCGCTAGGACTAGGTCATAATCAAATTCACTATACATATAATGAACCTACGAGTGCTTCTTATACACAAAATTACAATTATGAATGGATGAATAATTCTAATTTTGCATATAATCAAGACCCATATCAAGAGAATCTCCATCTGATTCTTTCTTTATGGGCTATTCATCTTCATGTTCTACATTCAATCATGAACAAGATATTCAATTGAACATGTTAGATGAAAGATTAAAAAGATTAGAAGCGAGATATGCATGTCATGAGAATTTACCTCCAACCACTTCATATCTGTCATCAAATATGTACATGGATCCATCATATCATTCTTCAAATTTCACTCATGATCTCGAGATGCAATCATTTGAGAAAAAATAAGGAAAATTACAATCATGGGTTTGAGGAACGAAGACGTAGAATAGAGGAAGATATGGAAGTTTTGCTAAAATCATCATCTCAAAAATCATCCTCTAAAATTGAATCTTGTATGGAAGATCTTCTCAAAGCGATTTCTCAAGCTAAACTTTTTATAGATCAACCATCTAATAGTTTGAACATATCTGACTCGAACGAGCAATCACTCCAGTCATCTTCTGAATTAGATATGATTCAAAATGAATTAAATAATTTTGTGCATAATGAGTCTATAATTCAACATTGTGATCAACCTATTTTAGACCATTGTGGCAATAATTATGAAAAAACCAGTGATAAAGAAAATATTTTGCTTGATGGTGAGCTTACTAGTGACACATTATCATTTGTTTCTTTTGATGGAAATTGTGAAGAAGAATTTTTATCCATTCATAATAACTTGACTAATGATAAGTCCACTAGTATGGCATTTTCTTTTGAGAATTTTGATGACAGGTTTGAAGAAAATTTGCATGACAAGCCCATAATAATTGAGGGAAGGAAGAAATATCAAAAAGAAGAGGTCATAGTACCCAATGATTTGAAAGGAAGATCCAAAATCGAGCTCATGATTCCGTTACATCAAAGTGAGTATGATATTTCACATGTTGATAAAACCAAAATACTTACTGCCATGAAAGATGCTTGTGGGTCGAATATGGACGATAAAGGTACGCTTTCTAACCTCAAAACTTTACTACTGAATAAAAGAAAGAAGGGTAGAAATAAATTAAGAAAAATTAAAAGTAAGATGGAGAGATTAAATGCAAAATTAACAAAAAAACTAAGTTCATCCATATCAAAACATAAAAGGACACATTATGAAAGTGGAAAGCGATCAAGAGGTCGTAACCGTTTGAATTTTCTAATAAGTGTATAATATTTGTATAATAGTTTTCTTTTCTTTTTTATTTTGCCACCCTCGGTTTGTGTATGAGGGCATACATAAGTTTAGGTGTGGGTGAGTAGTTTTCAGAAGATTTTTATTTTTTTAGGATTTTTAGGATTTTATTTTTATTTGTAGGATTTTTTTTTTAGATTTTTGGATTTTTTTTTTAGATTTTTGGGTTTCTTTATTTTACACTTTGGGTAGTTTTTAGGGTAGCTAACTGAAAAAATAAAAAAAAACTGAAAAAAATTTAAAAAAAACTGAAAATAAAAATAAATTAAAAAAACTTATGTATTTTTATCAATAGATCAAACTACTTACAGATAAAGGAACAAATTTAGATTTGAAATTGGATAGGAGAGTAGATTAGATGATACACTTTGAATTTTATGAAAAAGATCAAAATCCAAAAAATAAATATTGCTAACAGTAGTTTTGAGGCAAATATACATCTATTTTTCACTTCACAATAGTTTATTAGATTAAGGACAAAGATGATAACGATTGAGTAAGTTTTCTCTCTCTAAACAAAAAAAAAGAGGAAAAAAAACAAAAAAAAACAAAAAAAAGTGAGAATAAAATAATGGGGTGAGCCTAAGGCAATAGCCTCGAGAGTGATAAAATAATGGGGTGCGCATGGTATTAAGGCAATAGCCTCAAGAGTGAAAAAAGAGTATGATCTAAGTAATCGGGTACTTTGCGCCTAAGTAAGCGTAAATATTCGCATGAAAGGTGAAATATTCTAAAAAAAAAGAAAAAGAAAAGAAAAAGAAAAGAGTATGAACTGAGTAATGGGGTATGTTGCGCCTAAGCAAGCGTAAATATTCGCATGAAAGGTGAAATATTCTTAAAAAAAAGAAAAAGAAAAAAAATGTTATGAGAGAGGAGATGAATCATGAGTTAGAATTCGAGTCCAAAACCGAAGTAGACTATCACACGTGCACGTAGGTGTATAGGAGCCAATGGATTATCTGTTAATGGGTATTGAAAGATAGGATTTAAATTTTTGATTAAAATGATAAGTGTATCTGATATGACGCTCGATTTGAAAATTGATAATCTAAATGCGTTCTTGAGTTTGTATATTAGTGAGATTAATTGATGAAAATATCATAAAAAAAAAAGATTTTTCTTTCCTTTGTATAAAATTTCTATTTTTCTTGATTTTCGGTTATCCTTATTTTTCTTTTCTTTATTCCTTAATCTATTTTCTTCTTGAATTTTGTGGGCATATTCACTGCAAACCCTCACGAGACAACACTCGTCCACTAGGGTAACCTAGGGGTTTAAAGGCTTATTGCACGTGCTAAGTGCAATCGCGATTCCTGCGAAAGTGAGTTAGGATTTTTATTTTTTTTTTTAGATTTAGGTTTTGCTCGAGGACTAGCAAAAGATAGGTGTGGGGGTGTGATGAATATCATATATTGTATTTTTCCTCTCATACTTTATCTATTTTTGTATATAAATAAATGCTACTCGGGTATTTTTAGTGCCTTTTTCAGGTAATTCGATTCGTACAAGGAGATGGCAAGAAATCAATGTTGGAGTAGGAAATCAGAGTCCGAAAAATTTCTAAAGCAAGAAAAACTACGAGACTACGATGTTACAGAGATGCGAAGTGAAATACAGTCAAAGAAATATAATGCAAAATACACGAGACGCACGTGGAAGAAATTTCAATTGAGTTACTCGAAATAAAACCGCTATTTAGCGGTTATAGCCACCATTTAGCGGCCAAATGTGGGCCTCACATGCTGAAGTTTCTTCCCTGACTTCGATGTAATTTTGTGGCTTTATAGTTCTGCTAGAATTAGGGTTTGATTTCCGAAGCCTATATATTGGCCGTATCCTTGTATTCTAGGTTTTATGCAGTAGTTAATGTAGATTAGGATTTAGTGTGTACTCGTCTTTCATTAATAAAATTAGGGTTTTGCTGAAGGGGTGGCGGCCACAATACTGTGCTCCAGAGGTAAGTCATTGCTTTCTAATCTTTATTTGCTTTTTAGATAGATTTAATTGCTTTATAGTATAGATTTATTTGGTTTCTAGATTAGATTTTATTGCTTTCTAAAATCATGAGTAGCTAATTAGTTTAGCTCTAGGATGTAGATGAAGTTAAGATCCACCATGTAATTGCTCTCTAATATTTTTCTTCTTAAATAAAATTAATAAAGACATGATTTTTCTATAAAAAGATTAAAATATAAGAACTCGAAGATTAAGGCTTTGATATGTTATACTTGAATTAGGTTTCTTGATAGCCTATGCTTAGTTAGGGTTTGGGGTTGTTGATTTTATCTTTTTCATTGAATTATCTAAAGATTTAGTTTGTTTTTATGAAAAGTAGTATCTTTGATGAGTTATACTTGCACACCACTTGATAGCTCATGTTTAGGATACTTTGAATAAAGATTAAACTAAAAAGATCAAATTTTTATGAGAGAAGAAGATAATAGAAGTAAGAACATGGTTGGAAACTAGTGGATTCTAGATCCTAGGCTAATTAGAACAACCAAACTTCAACCTAAAATTCTTTGTTAATCCGTTAGACTATAGAATTAGTAAGAATCACAAAACACCTTAGATCTCTGTGGGACGACCTGTACAGCGCTACAACTGACACTGTACGCTTGCAGTAATTTATCACATCAGCACTCACCTTACTTTTCAATCCAGTCATGTTAAATTGAAGAGATGAACTTTTGCAGTAGTTTTCACTATTGTCTTGTTGATGGCTTCGGCCAGACTATTAATTGTCGGATTGCAGGGTGTTAAGGCAACATCTTGGATTCTGAACTTGTTATAGAATCGAGAGAAGCTTGACTGGCAAACTGGGGCCTATTGTCATGGATAATCTACTTAGGTATACCAAAGCGATAGATCATATGATACTTGACGAATTTAACTACATCCACCATTTTGATTTCTCTCATTGGGACCGCTTCAGCTCATTTGGAGAAGTAATCAGTTATCGCAAAAATAAACCGATATCTTTTGGACAAGGGACATGATTGACCCAAAGTTGTGCTATCATTTTCGGCAGAAATAGCCGAGTCTTCTTATGCAGGATATCCTTTGTTGAGGCTACTTCCTTTGGATCATTTAAAAGTATGTCATATGCCGCGTAATTTATGAATGAAAATCGTCAGTCAAGAGGCTCTAGGCTCAATCCAACCTGGTGTACTTCGTCTACCTCCAATACTATTTTGGGGCAAAGAAGATTACGGCTCACGACAGTGATGCGCATACTCGACTCAGGTGGCAGCCCAAACTCGCGATGAGTGGCACGAGGGCATCTGCACACATATTGTTGTGTCGTGACACAAGGTAGATGTAAATTTTTTTGAATTTGTTGGTCATTTTAATTACCACTTGATGATAGAGTATAAGGACTTCATGTTAACCTCATACTCTCTCGACATATGGTTGATGATAAAGTTCGAATCACCATAAGACTTGAGGCGTTTCACCCCCAGTTGCTGAGCTATTTGGAAGTTGATTACAAGTGCATTATACTCTGCTATGTTGTTTGTGCATGGTTCAATAAGTAAGTACCTTCGGAGGATCACATATTTGTAGGGAGATATCAGTGCTACCCCACTCCTATCGCAGCTCTTCTTCTTGTACAATTGAAGAACAATTGTCAAACTTGTTCCTTGAAATCATATTAAACTTCAACAAACTGTTCTGAAGAAGTATAAGTTTTAATGTATCCCAACTTCCTGCGACAAGTAGGAGTTGTAATATATCACCACCCCCTGTGAGAAGTAGGAGTTTTATCTCCATCTTCTGTGAGAAGTAGGAATTGTAATATATCCCAATCCCATACGGGTTCTCTGGTCTCTGACTATATGAAATTGATATAGATTTTGATTTTCTTGCATAATTGACCCCATTGAAAAATACTAGAAAATCACAAAATTTACGTTTTTGATGGTGTTTCGCGATGTTTTTTTTTGCATTCAAAGTGCAAGTTTGGCCTCATTTTTTTCTTACTGCGGGCTTAGCTTCGCATTTTAAATTGGCATAGCCTCGTGACTGGGTTAGTTTAACTTCGCATTATATGCAGGGTTAGACTTGTGTACTGGTTTAGCCTCACACACGGAGTTAGACTCATGCGTTGGCTTAGTCTCGTATACTGATTTAGCTTCGTATTTCAGCTGCAAGTATAGCCTCGCATTTAAATGACTTTATGCTTGCTTAGCATTGCATTGTATGCGGAGTTTAGTCTCACGTTCTAAATAACTTTGTGCTGGCTTGGCCTTATATTGCATTCGAGTATAGCTTTGCATCTGGATAACTTTACACTGGCATATTCTAGTGCTGTATGTGAAATTAGCCTCACGCTCTAAATGACTTTATTCTGCTTGGCTTTATGTTGCACATGGAGTATAACTTTGTGTTGTATAAAAGGTTTACTGGATATGGGTCCCATCCCATGTATGGGCCAAATTTGATTAGTTATGATGCATATTGTAATTTAATTGACTATCTTCTTCTTTATCAAAGATTATGAAATGTTGTCGGTTGGCCTGACGTCTGACACAGGCCTTAACCTTCCGTTTCTTGAAATTTACGTAGGGCTGAGAGTTAGCCTCATGTTCTGGACTTTTTCACGCTTTCGATTAGTCTCATGCTCTAGATTTGGCTCGCGCACTAGCTTAGCCTCGCACATTGAGGTTTTATGCCAAGGTTGCACGTTACCATTGTATTATGCATCTCTTCCAGTAACGGAAACGGCGTGAGCTACTAGATAACCTCGTATTTTACTGTTCTTATGCAAGTGTTATCCTTGCATTTAAACTATTTTACGCAGGGCTGTTAATTAGTCTCACGTTTTAGAGATTTTGCACTTTAAATGAGTTCTATGCGAAGGCTTAGACTCGCATTATACGTGAGATTCTCTGGTTTTGGGTCTCACCCCCTGTGTGGGTTTTATTTGGCTCTTCATGGAGTCAGTCACAGGGTAACATTTCAAATCTCCATCTTAAGGCTGACTACAGGGGGCCAATGACTAGCTAGTTGTTTCAAGGCTTCTCTTGCATGTTATGTATTTTAAGCAAGATTAGGTGTTAGGCCTCACATTTTTATACTTCTATGTGGGCCTTAGTCTTAGCTTCGTGTTCCGACACTTATGCGATAGGCTGAAACTCAGTCTCATATTCTGGTTCTTCTGTACAAGACTGAAACTTAGTTTCATATTTCAATACTTCTGTACAAGACTGATACTTAGTCTCACGTTTTGGCAATTCTTTGTAAGGCTGACACTTAGCCTCGCATTTTGATATTTTTTATGCTAGGTTGATAATTTGTGTGATTAGCCTCGTGTTTTGTGCTAGCATGGCCTCGCGACCTATACTGGCATAGTCTTGCACTTGGATGACTTTACTTTGGCTCAGTCTCGCATTGTACGCAGGGTCTAGTCTTGCATTTTGGTGATTCTGTACAAGGCTAACATTTAGCCTTGCTTTCTGTCACTTTTGTGCTAGTCTGAATCTTAGCCTCATGTTTTGGCAATTCTTTGCAAGGCTGACACATAAGCCTCGTGTTCTTGTTCTCCTGTGTGAGGCTGATACTTAGCCTCGAGTTTTAAATGCGGACATAGCTTTGCATTCTGGATGACTTTGCGTGAGTTTAGCCTCGCATTTGGATTACTTTACACGGGTTTAACTGTGCATTATATGTAGGATTAGACTCATATGCTGGCTTAGCCTCATGCACTAAGTTAGACTCGGCGCTACTTTAGTCTCATGCATTGAATTAGTATCGCATTTTAGTTGCAGCCATAGCCTCGCGTCTGGCTGGCTTTACGCTAGTTTGGCCTCGCATTGCATGCATGCATAGCCTTGCTTTTGGATGGCTTTACACGAGCTTAGCCTCGCGTTCTACGTGGGATTTTAGCCTCGCGTTTTTGCTTCGGCCAAAAGTCTGTTTCCCCAAGCTTTAATTCTATCCAATGGGGAAGAAGAGTCCATAGCAAAAGCAACACACTAATTCACAGACTCCTCTACGAACTTTTTTTTCAAGGGTCCGACCTGGCTTAAGAGTATCCAAGAAGTATCCAACTTTCCGATAGGAGAACCTGAGGAGCACTACAGTGACGGCCCTTGCAGTGCAACATAACCTTTAATGCCGAAGCTGAGGCAGGTGCTTGTTGATATGCACTCAGTAGAGGGGAGAAGGATAAGGAGCTCTACACTTCCATCTTCCAAGAAATTGTAGTGTTTGAGGAGGAGTTGAAGGCAATGATGCTGAAGGAGGTCGAGGGTACCAGGCTTGCCTTTGAAAACAGGAGCTTGGCGATCCCAAATAGAATCAGGGAGTGCAGGTCCTACCTCTGTACAGGCTTGTCAGGGAGGAGCTCGGAACAGGTTAGCTCACTAGCTAGAAGGTTACATCGCCATGCGAGGAGTTCGAAAATGTGATTGAAGAAATCTGAAGTTGATTGACCTGCTGCTCGAGTGTCTGTCATGTTGGAATAGAGCTCCCCTCCCCATCTGCTAGAGCTGAAGATCTGTTAGGCATTGCAGAGATTATTCAAGTTTCCATCAAGCCATCACTGCTTACATCGCATGATCACGATGATGCTGTTGCAATTGTCCTTTGAACGAACACAATAATAATACATAATGAGTCATGAACTGATGGAGCTCCTCGTTATCGCCAACATTGATAAGGTGATTGCCCAACATAATGCCTCAATTTCTTCAGTTAAGGCTGCATCGAGCCCGTCATTATGGATTATATGTACTTGGCATTGGCCCACAACCTAGGAATCACGCTGAATCAATTCGAGCTCTTGAGTTCCTTGCATTTTCTCTCAATTTCTTCAAACCAATCTTCACCCAATTTCACAGCAGACGTCACAACCTTTGACTCTTTTTTGAAGCTGACAGCTAATTTGCCATTGGAGGAAGATGTGAGGAGATCTCGGAGGGTGCACTCGTTGTGCTGGAGGCTGGTCTTGGGCACAAAGTCGAAGGTCCTTGTACCTTTTTCTTTTGCAGTAAGAAGTAAAGCCTTCAGTTATCAATTGAGAAAAATGCTCTCTCTCACGTTCCATATAATCGTAACCATATCACATGCATCAAACACTATTAACTTGATCAACAACTGCATGAAACAGACAATTCCCATCTTCTATCATTCTTTTAATCTCTAAGTCCTTTGTTCACCGGATCTCAATCTCAAACACATGCTCTATTTCTGCATCATAAGAAGACACAAAGCAAGGGCTCTGGCGATGGTCGGATAGAAATCAATACCTTCGTATAGAGAGTCAATCTCAATTGTGGACTGAGCAGTGGAGGAAATAATTCTCTTCGCCTTCTCACAAGCTGTCTCCAAGCAGTACTTCTTTCAAGTGTTTTAATTCTCCCATGCTTTCAACATCTTTGCCTATGAAAGCAAAGAATGGTTTTGACTCTGTTTTTTTTTTTTTTTTTTTTTTTTTTTTTGTGCTAGTTTCTTGTCATTCTTAATGAGTTTAGGCGCATGCTTCTTAAGCTCTCTTTTAGCTTTGTGAGTTTTTGGAGTTCTAATATTCAATATTATTATAAATATGGATCTGAGAAGAGGCGAAGGGGTAGTTGGCATTGAGCTGCTTAGTCTCAATGTAGAAGGGATGGTTACGGATGTAGCGGAAGTGGACAATGCTAAGGCACTTCTCATATTGGACAAAGGCATCCTTCTCTGGTGTAGGATCGAAGTAGCAGAGATAACAAGTTGCTTCTTTAGTGCAGGCTCCTTCACAGGCTTAATCTCAACACCATGGTGCGGGCTCCTTCCAGATATGGGATCAGAACCTAAGGATTAGATGCAGAAAGGAATAGATCAAGAAAAAGAAAGATATACTACCAAAGTATTTATGTTAGTATCGCTTATGATAATACGAGTCATCAATAGTGTAAATAAACAGGGATTCTCACTTAAGTTAGATACATAGATGTATGCATGTCATATATATACAATAGTTATTTGTTATGGATCTTGTCGGACATCAGAAACTGAATAGATTAATGAAACTAAGATAACATTTAAAACTAGTTTGATGGATAAAATAACGTTATTTTCTTTTATCATATAAGTGCTCATATATATGCTCGAGTCCTGGCCTCAAATTTATTACGTTAAACTATGATGTACTGCAAGGCACTCAGAACGTATTCTATATTAGAATGTATAAACCAATTTAGAATCCAGAATTAGATCGTGACTCAGTACTACTAGGAATTGCTACAGTGAAAGTCCTCTCTAATTACAGTCTCCTATAACCGTATGTGATACGGTTTTTATACATCGTATAGTTTCTCTAATAGTCTCATGTTATTAACATGTACCATTCAAAAATATCAAGTCATTATGGTATAGTATATATACCTGTAAATACTGGACTTGGATATTAGAAATTGAAATTCAAAAATTAGAATTAATTTACAGGTCAATTGCAGATCGTGTATGTATATTCAGATTGCTGTAGAATTGATTATGTTCTAGAATTATAGTATACATTATATATAATAGATATTGATTATCAGAAATACAGGTCATGTCACTTGTTAGCTGCAACTACAGGATATTGTGTATCAGATATGTCTAGCGTATTGAATTAGATAAGTTGAGGTCTTGTTTAGAAACCCAAGTTATTCCTATTTCATACCCTATGTCTATCTCGATAACCTACATAATCCTTGACCTATGGCTATTGTAACACCTTGTTTTTAAGCTACTTCCGAAAAAAATGAAGAGTTCAAAAATATTTAACCTACATTCACATGATTTTTGAATAACTGTAACTACTATAACGTTCAGATGAATAAATAATATGTCCAAAACTGAAAAAAAATCATTTATATCAAGAGTTGGTTATATAAAATGGAACATTTCTCTAAACATGCATATAAAAGAATCAAAAGAATAAAAATGAAAAGCAGTACCCAGACAAAAAGAAAATACAAATAGATGTGTACAAATGATCTCTAAAAAAATACTCTCACCGCTTACTGTCACTAGGCCTGTTCAAGGAAGAATGGGTCATCATTGGAGCTGGTTCTCCTTCCTCACCTTTTAGAGTTAGGTTAACCAGATTATTCTGAATTAACTAAGATTATAAAATATTAGTAGGGAAATAGTAATAACTACCTTTTAGAGTTAGGTTAACCAGATTATTCTGAATTAACTAAGATTATAAAATATTAGTAGGGAAATAGTAATAACTATACATCTTACAAGTCGATTCCCAATAATGAACCTTCTAGCGTTTTGCTTGCTAAATAATAGTTAAGAATTATTGCCAAGTAATGAAACATGTAATTCGCCAAATATGTTAAATTGTATAGTATAAAAATGAACTCATGTTAACCCCTAATAAACTTGTAACATGCATATTTTAATAAGACTTTGAAATCTCTTTTAATCTCATGTTTGAATTTGTTCATAATATTTTTGGTAATTGATTGATAATTTGTATGTTGTCAATCTATAATATTCTATATTTAGGGTAGGTATATAGAATTATTAGCTTTTAACCTAGATATTTTGTTTATTAACTAGATCAATTAAATAGTAATCCATAAATCATATCTATGAATTTGATAAATTATAACACGGTGCTTATAATCTATCCTGGTGATAGAAGTTTGGAATTTTCATTAAATGGGATCTAATTATAGCTATTCTTCTTATATTTTGTTGATTCATTCTAGATTGATAGGTTATTCTAGAGAATGATTTATGATATCTTATGTTTTTTTTCATTATTAAACGATGCATATGGGTTGAGAATAGAGAAAGAGAGAGGAAAGAAAAAGTTATTTGTTAATATGTTTATTAATATAATAAATTTGAACCATATATTTGTTTTCCTTTTTTGGAGATAGCTATAATATCATCTCCAAATATCTTTTTTTTTTTTTTAATTTGCCCGAATATAACAAGAATTAGGGAAATACTCTCCATGTAGATCAATTTGTTCTTGCCAAAATATTTCAATATGAGTCGTGCATTCAAAATTACTAAATTAAATTATATTAGCATGTTCAACTAAAAAAATTTATAATGAACAAATTTCTATATGAAAGAAAAGGGCTGCCCATTTTCATCTTAGAATGGTGATACTCCTCAATATGATAATATTGACATTCATCAAAAGTAGAATCGGGGAGCAATCTCAAAGAATAGTAAATATAGTCAGAAGAACTCAAATTGAATAATTATCTAATTTTAACGAATAAGCCGCAACACATTGAAATTATATATACAAATATAACAATTTTTGAACAACATATAGCATGGGCGATTTCAAGAGAGGAGGATGGTCTAGGTGGGTGCTGGTTATTTAGGATTTTGAGACCCTTGATTTTGTATAAAGTTTGAAAAGAAAAATATCTTTTTATTTATGAATGAGAGGGTAATAATCCATGAAATACATTTAGGTATATAGGATTCATATTTTTCTAAAAAAGAGTAATGACAGAGGCATGCAATTTTAAATTTAATTTTTAGGATGCTTAGATGTTACATGGTAGAATTGTAAATATGATAAAATGTTAAGATGCAATTTCTAGACATTTGTAAATGAGATAAATATGATGAATCCCACTAGTATTGTTGTACCATTCCTAAGGATTTGCACACGATAATAGTGATGACTACAAAATTTGTTAAAATATCAGGATATTCTAGTGTAAAAAAAAAAAACCATTGGGCACATTTGTGCAAAAACTAATGAAACTGTAATGCCTATCCCACTTCGACTTTTATGATTTATTTAATGTAAATTTTCTTTACAAAATATTTTAGAAAAAAGAGAGGTAATTTAATTAAAATAGATTTTTACCATGATTTGAACCGTTCCTACCTTATCATATCTTGAATTAAATTAACTTATAATTTTATCTTGATTTACGTGATTCCTCTTTAATCAATTAATCTATTTTGATTAGGATTCTCTTCCCTTTCCCTTGCCAAAAGAAACCCTCCACCAGCCCAACTCCTTTATAAAATCGGCTACCTTAATCTTTCTATTTTACCGCATACGTTGAAAAAGAGAGAAATCTATAGAATCCTCTCTTTCTCTCTCATCTTTTCCATCTTGCCATATTTGAAGATTTTATTTTTTTGATGCCTTGAGAATTCGTAGATCGTCATCATCTAGATTAGGGAATCCAAGACCCATTATCGGTATGTTATTTAATATTCATTTATGTCTAAGTTACTATTTCATATGTTTTATTATTTGATAATTAAATGTGTCTTTTCAATTTAATTGATTAATTGAAAATTTATAAAAGAAGAAGAGTTATGATACTTTATGATTTATAACGTAATTAAACATATTTTTTGTAATGGCCCACTATTTAGAAAACTGGATAACTAAGTCATTCATTAACAAAATTGTGAAAATACCCCAACCCGCAATACAATATTAGTCATTGCCACATATTATAATATTATTTTAATAGAAAATAGAACTTTCATTCAATGGACAAAACTAGAGTATAATAGATAATGAAGAAAATAAAGATAGAGAAAACTAAGAATAGAGAATAATATTTTAAAAGTTGAAGCAATTTAAATTAATAAGTACAAAACTAAAAAAAAGAACGATTGTTTATTGGCTTCAGCTACTCAATATATTGCTTCTGATTTTAAACTAAATCAATCTCAACATCTAGACATACATATCCAAGTCGTCAGATCGCGACTAAAAATAATAAAAGTATAAATAGGTAAATGGAATGTAATTAAACTGAAATAATCGTGCATGTATCAGATACTAAAATATTGATACATATAGAAGCATAAAACATGTATTAATTTACTAACAAATATTTGTTAATAGATACTCCACTTACAACTATACTTTGATCTATATGTTGAGTGTATTAGTTTAGAATGTCATACATTATTGAATAATCTAATTGATGCTCTATATCAGTATCTCGATTCCTCCTGTACAAGCCGAGAAAAATAGTCACATGGTTATTCGTAGCTGATGTAAACCTGCACAATAACAACATTAATATTCTAACATGATCAATCAAATCACCTCTTTCTTATGATGTATGCAAAAAACAGTTGTACAATTTGACGGCACTGTTAAAACACAATATTCATATCAATTAGTATCTTTCTCCAACCCACTATTATTTACAGTTATCAAAATTGTGTTAAGTGTGATACAGTATATTTCCAATTAATATACAACCAAAATTCAGTTCGGGTTCAAGTGTAGTTCAAATTAATTATGATCAAATAATATTTAGGAAGAAGTTTTTAGTTCTAACATGTTATTTGAATTTCAACTACTAACTTAGAAATTTTCTAACTGCATATCATTAAGAAATATAACCAAGTAAGAGCAAGAAAATAGGAGGTTTTCTATATTTCTTAATTATGTAACTACTTTTCTTTAAAATTATTTTCTAAACACCATCGTCATACAATATTACAATTATTATTATTAGGAATTAACAATCGGACGGAGCCAATGGAGATCGAGGATTCAGACCAGGAAAAGGAAGTGAGCCTCCAACCGCCTACTCGATGGAATCCGAACAAATTTCGACCACCTTTGGCTGCTTGATTATTTTAAGTATACAACTTCGATCGAACTCATTTGTGTACTTTGATCGAACTTCGACTGACTCCGATCGGAGCCAGACAAAGTGGTCAGAAAGGAGGTCAATATTCATCCCCAATTATCACCATAAATTAGAATTTTGATTAAATATTTATAATTAATGACTAGTCAATATGTGACATATTGTCATTTGAATAAAGTTTATGAGATTAAGAAATTTCGTGTAATTAAATAACACTTAATAATATGAACATGTATAAACTAGGTATTCAAAATAATGTAAAATAAGGGTAACACGAATTCTAAAAATAAGAAATAGGTTTATTTAAATGGTTCTTGACGAAGAAAACAATCATTTATACATAACATACACAAACAATTCTATAATATTGAACATAACTTATTTCTATCAAATAGAAATAGTGTATTGGAAAAGTGAGCTTGAAAAGAAGCTCATCTTAACATGAAAATGCATTCGTGAAATAGATATACACTCAAGTTTTTAATAGAACATCAATAACAAATTATTATATAAATATTTAAAATAAATAAAAATTATTTTTTTGTAATTTTAGAAAAATTATCTTGAATTATAAAGGTATGTAATAATTTTATTTTTACTTATACAAAAGCTAACAAGTTTGAAACAAATAAATAACTAATATAATCATCTTATTATATCTATAAAATAAAGGGATATAGGTTTTGATTAGATTTTTATTATGGGCTATCTACTTAGATCAATAATCTCATTAAAAAAATAAGATGGATCATGTCTCTTGATGAACTCCAGGGGAGAAGAAAGAGAAGGAGGTGCTCCCAGGAGTGGTGCTTCAAACGGGAGGTACTCCGATAGTGGTTGTAGGTGGAGTAGGTCAGACGACATGATACATGTCTGGATAGAAGAGAGCTTGCAAGATGGCTCATCCGATAGTAAGCGGTGATGCGACGGTCAATGCTCTAACAGGTAGGAAAAAAAATGAGAGGAGAAACTTTAGTTTAGAGGAATAAGACTAAGATGAATAGAGATGTTTTAAATAGGATTTAGGAGAGAGATTTAGGGGACTGAATTAAGGGATATGTTAATGGAATTAAAGAAAGTTTTAAAAGAAAGTTTAAAAGAGTTAAAAGCTAATAAATATGATTGACTTAGAATATTTTAACGACATATTTGAAATACAGTTAATGGGCATATAATGAAATAGATTTAAAATTTATTAAAAATATATTTGAAAATAAGTTAAAAGACTCATAATGGAAAAATTTAAACATATTTAAAATTGGTAAAAAAATCTCATAATTGTAGTTGACTACGGGAGTTTTAATAACAAATTTTTAAAATAGATTTAAATGGGTCAAATGGCTAAATTGATTAACAAGGGATTCTAGGAATCGAATGATGGAGGGAAAAAAAAATAGGGAGTTAAATTGGAAGGTCTATAATGGAAGTTATAATTTTATTATATAGTAGAAATTGACTTAGTGATTGGGATATGACACTAGATTGGCCTTGAGTTCAAATCATGATTTAAATCTTATATTACAATAACTATTATTATTGGTGTTGTTGTTGTTGTTATTATTTTGAGATTGGGCCAAATGAATAGGCTTGGGCTTTTATTTAAATAGTCCAAATATTTTTATAAAATAATTTATGTGCTTTAGTTAAAAAAATATTTTATAGCTCTAAAATAATAATAGTTAAAATAATAATAACATGGTAAAGTTATTTTAAAATTATACACGACTGTATTTATTTATTCATAATAATCCAACAAAAATTTCATAAACAAATAATCAATAAATATGTATATTGATCTAGGATGGCTATTGTATGATTCATGCTATTTATATATTATTATTATTATTATTATTATTATTATTATTATTATTATCATCATCATCTTGGAAGTTATAAATGATGGTATTTTTTTTTATAAAGATCAACTGTTAATAGGGTCTAGAAACTCTGGATTTCTAGATTTACCGGTAGATTAGTGTCCTAGGGCACTTTATAAGATACCCAAGTAAATGTATTTGTTGTTTATAAGTTTTAATTTACAGTAAATGCATGATTATGTGATTTAAAATTGAAAATACCCTATTGAATGGATTTACTAATTGTTACATCGATATTAATACAAAAATTAATTAATTTGGTATCCAAAAGCTGATTGAACTTGAAAAACTATTGAATGATATGAAACAATATGAGCTACTTTTGAGTTAATGAGCTACTGTTATTGCTCTGATTACTAATATTGAAATTTATTTGTATTACCATTAATATCAAATAAACTAAAAGATTGAAATGAAAAATTGAAAATAATGTATACACTAGGGTTAGCAAAAGCTAAATTGATGGAAATAAATTATATTTCAAATGTAATCCCTCATGACTATTGACTGTTATGATCTTTTTTTGAGATTATGGAATATCCTTTACTAGCATTTTATCGAGATTATGGAATATTATTTTACTATTATGTTTTTGAGTTGACAAAAATACATTCCAAAAACTGGTCCAGTATTTCCATAATGTTTCCAAATACTATAATAAAAAATCGATGATACCTAAAGACACGACATTTATAGATGAGTATGACACTGTTAATTATTGTTTATATTATTTCATGATTTCCTAATTTATATTATTTTATTATTATTAGTTGCATTACTGATGACCCTATATATGTATGTCTAGACTTAGAGATAGACCCACCAAAGTTAGAGCAAGATCTGACCGAATTCGAGAAACAACAAACTTATAGGAGAAATTGGTGACTGCATCGATTTTATTATAATACAAGTTTTCTTCTAATTTCATTAAGATAAATAAATATATTAGATAAAGTTTGTTACAATTGACTCGAGACAATTATTATGGGTGATGGTGCTATTTTATATAGCTACTTTCTTTTGTCTTTATTTAAATAAAGTTAGTTTACTTTGAATATTATCAAACTTTTTTAATTGAGATTCGTTAATTTATTTTCTTTATGATCAACTTTAAAGAAAGTTAAGTCTAGTCACATTATCAAACTATCCATATGCCGAATACTGAAACATTACAGAAACAAAGAGTTACAGTGGAACCTAATAACATAATCTATATACACGACTTAAATTTATAGTTATGGATTCTAAAATTATACACAATAGCTAGTTGATGGGACAAAAATCCTAAATATAAAATTAATTTTTATTGAACCTAAATTTGGATCCTCATTTTGAAACCCGATAATAGGATAAGTATATACCATAGGCTATAGATTAGTAGCAAGATTCCAAATATATCATCTCTGTTCTTCTTATTAATAATGATTTATGTAAATGTATAAAAAGGACTTACATTGTTAGAAAAAATAAAATAAACATCATCTTCAATATTTGTATTCTCTATTTAATTCTTAATAAAAAAGTTGAGGTATTTTGTAAAACGAAAGAAATATAAATTAATATGAAGCTCAAATTCTAAAATCTATTATACATAGGCTACGTTTAGCTGTAAATCATGAACAAATAAAATAATTTGATTTATTAATATGTGATATTCAAATTGAGAAATTCAAATTATGATTTGGAATATAAGTTCAAATATCATCATGATATTTGGTGAGATCTTGCTTTTATAAATATAAATTTTGACTCTCACACAATTTTTTTTAATATTAATTTAAAATATCTAATAAAAATAGTTTCTTAACACCAGTTTGAGATTAATTATTAGACGTTTGGATCACTAATGGAAGAAATTCTAAATGCGATCCATAGTTTTCTTAGTGAGCACCATCGTATAAATAATTACTTTGTCATAAATTATTTTCAATAAAAAAACCCTTAACTTCTTTCTTAGTTAGATCCATTTCCTCCATTTCCTCCATGTGCATGAATGTCTTCAACTTTCTCCCTCACACCCATTAGGAATCATCACTTGGGACTGCACGATCGGAGAAGGCAGAGCAGCACATTCTAAGAGTTGGTTTTGCTGGATGGTTATAGGGATAAAATTCAAAAAGAGAAAATGCTCACTAAAAAAATAACCATGTTTCAAAACAAAACCACGTGGTGCTTACTAAGAATTTGGGGCTCACTGAGAGAACCTGATGGATCCTACAAAGTTATAATGGATCCTCATCGGACCGGACCGAATGCGACCCGTTAGTCCGAGACCGACTAATGCCACTTTCTTTAGAGGGGAACTTCTAACGGGGCACAACTTTTTTCCTAGTGAGCCCAGATTTCCTAGTGAGCCCAGTTTCAATTCAGAAAAGGAGAGAATTTCTTAGTGAACATATTTTTATTCCCAAAATGCCCTTCAGCTATATTTTCATCTCACTCCTCTCCTCACTTCCATCTCCACCGCCCTCTAAACCCAAAAGCCACCCTCTCCTCTCTTCTCCTTCCAAACCCGCCGCCGCCGCTGCCCCACCATCCGCCGCTGAAGCCTCCGCCGAAGGCTCCGCCGCTGCCGCTGCCCCACCGTCCGCCGCCGCTGCCCCACCCTCCGCTGCCACAGCCCCCACCCTCCGCTCCGCTGCCACACCCCCCCAACCCTCCGCTGCCTCATTTCCTCTCACTTGATCTCAGATTTCTGAGCTCCACTGTAAGTCTCCTTTAATTTAATTTTAATTTTGTTTTATTTAGTTTATTCTTATTTGCTCTGTGACTGCCCTGAAAACTGAAAACTTCTTGTTTGGGCTGATAATATTTTAGAATCGGGAAAATCTAAACGAGTACATTTTTTTGTTAATTTTGATTTTTAATATTTAGAATATAATTATGAAGAAAATATAATATTGTAATCGTAGTTGTAAAATATGCGAAAATTTAGTTATTTTCTAATTATAGATGTTAATATTAAAATTTATTAATTAATTTTGAAGTTTAATGGTATTGTCCTAATGGTTGATTAAGTAACAAAGAACGGTTTCAGTGTCTTTAAATTTTAATATTACACTATCTTGTAGCTAAAAAATAAATAGATAAAATATGATATTTGTAGCAAATTATACTTTGTTACTACTTACTTACACATAGAAAATTTACTGTTTTGATAAAAAACATCTATGAATGAAATATCTTTGTATTGCATAGATGGATCCAGCAGAATCTTCTCGCGTTCGACCAACTGCCTCGTTAAGGAGGAAGAAAGTAACATCTCGACCACAAATTCAACGCCCGATACGAGAGAGAGAAATCGAAGTGGCCGTAGATACTGAATTAAATATAGAAACTCCGAATTTTATCAGATATGACAGTGCAAGACTAGAAGAAGGGAATACTGATACAGGAGGCTCTCAAGATGATCTTCATGAGTCAAATTACCGAGGTCCAGTTGATTTATCAGTACTGAAGAGTTTCAAAACGCACGTTGCTTTCTTCGTTCTAAAAAATGAGGTAATTATTTCCCGTTAAAAATCATAAAACAATCTATTGTGTGTGTACATATGTTAAGACTATAGTATATATACAGGAACGAGATCCACTTCGATATATTAGTCACTGGAGAAAAATAAGTGCATGGCCATTGTTGACACCTGAGCCAAACACCCGATTCATGGAATTAGTACGTGGGTCTTCATTGTATCCATTGGTCAAATGCTCCTACCAGTACATTAGCGCTGTTGAGGTTAGCGCATTTGTCGAGAGATGGCATCCTGAAACAAACACATTTCATATGCAATTTGGTGAGATGACGATCACGTTGGATGATATTTCCTGCTTGCGTGACTTACCTGTAGTTGGAAAATCCGTCTGCCAACAAGTATCAGCAGTTTCACGTGAAGCTGCTGATACAATTACTCATTCCTTGGGCGTCAGTTATTCTGAAGCATGGAATAAGCTTAATACGAAAGGCGGTGCATCAGTTCGACTGGATTGGTTAAGAGAAAAGTTTTGCGGGGTTGTGGATACTGACACTGAACATAGGATTCGGTGTGCTGCAAGAGCTTATTTACTGTATCTTCTTGGTTGCACGCTTTTCGCGGACAAGAGCTGTACGAGAGTTTCCATTGATTACTTACCATTGCTGCATGATCTCGAAAATGTCCATACGTTCGCATGGGGTGCTGGTGCTCTTGCATGGTTATATAGGCAGCTTGGACTTGCTTTCCGAGCTAACGTTGCTCAGATTGCCGGGTATCTGATACTACTACAGGCTTGGATTTTCTCTCATTTCCCAAGTTTTATGCCGGTCTCGAACTTATCTTTTGCTGACGGTGAACCATTTGCTTGTCGCTGGTTGAGCAGACGGGATCACAATATCTCCCAATCACATTTGCAGTCTATTCGGTCAAATCTAGATAAACTCACAGGCAACCAGGTAACATTTCCCCTTTTTAATGTACTTATTTAGTTTGCAAGTTATATATTGGTAACTAATGTACTTCTTTGTATCCAACGTACATGTAGGTTGATTGGGATCCATATCGGAATTATAGAGAGAAATATCCGTTCAGAGAAATTACATTTTTTATGGGTACGTTGAAGATTTTCAGCGTGATTGAGCCATACCATCCGGTGCTTGTACTAAGGCAGTTTGGTCGTCAACAGTACGTTCCACCTCCACCATTCTCAGCGTTACGTGAAGCACGGGGTATAACAGCCAATAGCTATGTGGTTAAGTACACTCACATTGAGGAGATGTGGAGAAATTGGCATGATCACGTATTGTATCTGGAGCACCGTGGGTCTATTGCTGACTACCCATCTGATTGCACGTCAGATTATATTTCTTGGTTCTCTAAAGTTTTACAGTGCTTTCTTGGAGTAGCACCAGATGAACCTCAAGCAGAGGAAGGAAGTTAATCAACCCGGCCAAATATCGTTGATGAGGTACTAACCATATATGTTATTTATTTTTTGTCCCATATAGTACCCAGTATCTGATACTTATTTTTTTCGCTTCATTAATATTACAGAGATATATACGCATAGAAGCAATAATCGATCCATTACTTGCGCAAGGGGATAAGACATTCACAAAGCGATCTGAGTTGTTATTTACTACACTTGCAAACATCAAAGTCGTGCTAACTGGTTGCACTCAGCCAGAAGAACTACCAGAAGAGCAAGCAGAGGAACCAAGTCAAGATCAATCCACTCCTAACGCACACGATACGGCTAATTTGACTAGAACCAGAAGCAGACGTCAACCCCCGAGGAAGATAAGGAGACAGTGATCATTGTGTGAGATGTATAATGATATGGATGATGTAAGGAACTTCAAGTGGCCGGTGTAAACTTATTTTGCAAACATTTTGATGAATTTGTTGAATTTATGGTTTTTGTTTGTAATGAACCCTATTGGTCGCTTTTTGTTCGTTTAATATAAACACTATGTTTGTATTTGATCGTATTTCTTTAATTTGTATAAAATCTTGTTTGTTTTATACGTAGGGAACCCTATTTATAATCTTCACTATTTCATTGTATCAGTAATTGTATCGTTGTTTCATTGTATGGGTGTATCCATGTACCATTATATCAGTATATCGGTGTATCATGAGTATCATTGTATTTGTGTATCAGCAGTATCATTGTATTTGTGTATCATTGTATCATTGTGTGTCGGTGTATCATTGTATCGCAATAACCGATGTATCAGAGTATCAATGGGTTGATGTATCAGTGTGTCAGTGTATAATTGTATATTTTTTGCTTCCTTCCCTATATTTCGATAATAATGTATAATTTGTTATTAATATAAGTCCTTAAACTGACGTTAAATTCGGTTAACTAATGATAAATCAATATTTATAAGTAAATAGAGTGGATGAGGCAGTGGCCGAGGTCAAGCTCCTGTCCGGACTGTCAGTCCGAACAGGTGGGATCTGTTCGGACTGTCAGTCCGAACGGAGCTTGATTTGTTCGGACTGACAGTCCGAACAAATCAAGACTATTCGGACTGTCAGTCCGAACAGTCGAGAGCTGTTCGGACTGACAGTCCGAACGGAGCTAGCTCGTTCGGACTGTCAGTCTGAACGGCGGCCCCTTGATGTGTTATATTTACTGTAAGCGCACAGTATCGTTGTAGCGCTGTACAGGTCGTCTCACAGGGATCTAAGGTGTTTCTGCGTTCTTACTTTCTCTATAGTTCAACGGACTAACCAAAGGTTCTAGGTTGAAGTCGGATTAATCTAAGTAGCCTACGATATAGAATCCACTAATTTCCAACCATGTTCTTACTTCTATTATTTTCTTCTATCATGAAAATTCAATCTTTTTAGTTTAATTTTTACTTAAAGTGTCCTAAGCATGAGCTATCAAGTGTTGTGCAAGTATAGCTCATCAAAAGATACTACTTCTTATAAAAATAAACTAAATTTTTTAGATAATTCAAATAAAAAAATCAAAACCAGCAACCCCAATTCCTAACTAAGCATAGATTATCAAGAATTCTAATTCAAGTATAACCTATCAAAGTTCTAAACTTCGGTTCTTTGTATTTTAATATTTCATTTGAAAAATCATGGCTTTATCAATTTTATTTAAGAAGAAAAATATTAGAAAATAATTTCATGGTGGATCTTAGTTTCATCTATATCCTAGAGCTGATCTAATTAGCTACTCATGATTTTTACTAAGGAAGATCAACTTTTTATTTATAGAATGATAAACCCTAATCTAGAAAGCAGTAAACCCTAATCTAAAAAACAGTAAACCCTAAAATAGAATGCAATCAAATCTATGCTTTAAGAAAATAAGAATCTCAAGAACAATGGGTTGCCTCTGGACACGGTGTTGTGGCCGTCGACCTTCAGCAAAAACCCCAACTTTATTGATAAGAAAAATCGAATACCAAAAATTCCAGAATCCCTTCAAAATACAAGGGTCGGCCAACATATAGGCCTCGGAAATCAAACCCTATTTCTAACAGAACTAAAAAAACCAATAAATTACAAAGACGCGACGGGAGAAAACTCAGCGTGTGGGCCCACGTTTTGGCGGCTATTTAGCGGTGAATACCGCTAATTAGCGGCCTAATATTGTACGAATTGCTTGAATTGTTTTACACGTGAATCTCTTGTCATGTTTAATTAGTTTTCCTGACTGTCTTCGACTTTACGTCTCTGCAACATTATAATGTCGTAGTTTTGCTTACTTTGGAAACTTTTCAGACTCTGATTTTCGAGTCCAACTCTGATTGCATGCCATTTCCTTGTATAATTCGGATTACCTGCAAAAGACACTAAAAATACCCGAGTAGTATTTATTTATATACAAAAATAGATAAAGTATGGAAGGAAAAATACAATATATGATACTCATAACACCCCCACACCTATCTTTTGCTAGTCCTCGAGCAAAACCTAAACCTAAAAAGAAAAACAAAAATCCTAACTCACTTTCGCAGGAATCGCGATTGCACTTAGCATGTGCAACAAGCCTTTAAACCCCTAGGTTACCCTAGTGGACGAGTTGTGTCTCGTGAGGGTTTGCAGTGAATATACCCACAAAATTCAAAAGAAAATAAATTAAGGAATAAAGAAAAGAAAAATAAGGATAACTCAAAATCAAGCAAAATAAAAATTTTATACAAAAGAAAATTAAAATCTTTTTTTATGATATTTTCATAAATTAATCTCACTAATATACAAACTCAAGAACGCATTTAGATTATCAATTTTCAAATCGAGCGTCATATCAAATGCACTTATCATTTTAATCAAACATTTAAATCCTATCTTTCAATACTCACTAACAGATAATCCATTGGCACATATACATCTACGTGCACGTGTGATAGTCTACTTCGGCTATGGACTCGAATTCTAACTCATGATTCATCTCCTCTCTCATAACATTTTTTCTTCTTTTTTTTTCTTTTTTTTTCTTTTTCTTTTTTTAGGAATATTTCACCTTTCATGCGAATATTCACGCTTGCTTAGGCGCAACATACCCGATTACTCAGTTCATACTCTTTTCTTTTTCTTTTTTTCTATTTTTTAGAATATTTCACTTTTCATGCGAATATTCACACTTACTTAGGCGCAAAGTACCCGATTACTTGGATCATACTCTTTTTTCACTCTTGAGGCTATTGTCTTAATACCAGGCACACCCCATTATTTTATCACTCTCGAGACTATTGCCTTAATACCAGGCTCACCCCATTATTTTATTCTCACTTTTTTTTTGTTTAGAGAGAGAAAACTTACTCAATCGTTATCATCTTTGTTCTTAACCTAATAAACTATTGTGAAGTGAAAAATAGATATATACTTGCCTCAAAACTACTGTTAGTAATATTTATTTTTCATATTTTGATCTTTTTCATAAAATTCAAAGTGTATCATCCAATCTACTCTCCTATCCAATTTCAAATCTAAATTTGTTCTTTTGTCTGTAATTAGTTTGATCTATTAATGAAAACATAATTTTTCTTTTTAAATTTTTTTTTTCAGTTTTTTTTTATTTTTTTTTAAATTATTTACCCTAAAAACTACCCAAAGTGTAAAATAAAGAAACCCAAAAATCTAAAAATAAAAAAAATCCTAAAAATAAAATAAAATCCTAAAAATAAAAATCTCCTAAAAACTACTCCCCCACACATAAACTTGTGTATTCCCTCATACACAAACCAAGTGTGGTAAAACAAAAGTGAAAACTATTATACAAATACTATACAAATAATGAGAGTCGTAAAAGTTACGATCTCAATATCATCACCCTATTAACGCATGAAAAGCGGTTACGACCTCTCGATCGCTTCCCACTTTCATAGTGTGTGCGTTTTAAACGTGAAGTGGGTGCATTATTATATCTCCTCATTCTCCTACAAGTCATGAAGTTACCTGTCTGTAGCTTATGCCGCCCTCGCTTTTTCTTTGTCCACATGTAAGCATTAACAATTGGGTTAAAGAATTCTTTATTATAAACCTGCCAATCATCGTTAGTAACAAGCATATATGTAGAAATATCATGAGGTGAGAAGAGTGCTGTATGATCAAGTGAAGTGGTGGTGGCTCTTCTAACTCATGAAGTAATGCGAGCTCCTCTGCAAACAAATCCTCAAAAGTTTGCTCATAAATCGATGGCACACTTGCACAAGTATCATCATACATAGAGTCAGTATGTGCTAATTCTTCTAATAACATGAGCTCATCTTTGAACATTTGCTCAAATGAGGGTTCATCATCAGTGCAAGAGGTTAAATGAGAATGCAAACCGTGAATCATGTTGATCTCAATTAGGAAGCTCGTTGCGTGCTCATCCATATTAAATATGTTCAATGCCACAGTCATATTCCCAAACGATAACTTCATGAGGCCACTCCTACAATCAATTAATGCATTTGATGTTGCAAGGAATGGTCTACCCAAGATAACAGGAATTTGATTCCGTGGATTGGAGATTGGCTCAGTTTCTAAAACAATGAAGTCTACAGGAAAGATAAACTCGCCAACCTTAATGAGCACATTTTCAACCATACCAAGTGGTCTCTTAATTGAACGATCGGCTAGCTGTAATGTGAGCTTGGTAGGTTGAAGTTTTCCTAACCCCAGTTGCTGATAAACAGTGTAAGGAAGCAAGTTGACACTTGCCCCTAAATCAAGCAACGCCCTATCAAATGTAGTGTTCCCAATAGTACATGATATTGTAGGGGAACCTGGATCTTAATACTTGATAGGCAAGGAGTTAGAGAGGATATGTGATATATTTGCAGCAAGAAAAATTTTCTCAGGAACGTTTCTTGCTCGTTTCTTAACACACAAATCCTTGAGGAACTTAGCATAAGTAGGAACCTGTTGTATAATGTCAAGCAGTGGAATATTAACCTTCACCTGCTGAAATATTTCAAGAATATTTTCTACTTGCGGTGAAGGCTTCCTAAGCCGATTTGGATATGGCGCTTTCGGCTCAGAAACAGGTTCTTCCAAATGAGTACGTGACAGTGATGGAGGTGATGGAGATGGTTGTGGAAAAAAGGGTGGAAGAGGTGATGTAGCCTGCGAGATAGTAGGAGTGGGATCAGGGGGCATAGCTACATTATTGTCCACTTGCTTGCCAGATCTAAGCGTGTGAATGGCATTGCATTGGTAGACATGCGACTGATTCAAATTTGAGGAACTAGCATTAGGATTTGTTATGAGTTGACTTGGAAAAGTGCCCTTGTCACGTTCGCTCATTTGATTTGCTAGTTGTCCAACCTGCTGCTCTACATTCTTAATAGATTGAGAGTTCACGAGCAGGTGCTGATATGTTCTTTGAATAAAATCAGTTGACACTTTCATAAGATTCTGCATGTATGTGTCAAGGTTGGACTGAGACTTGAGAAGATTTTCAACATTCTTCTCAAGTGATTGAAGTCGCTTTTCTTGATCATTATTAGACCCTTGTTGTGGATATTAGTGGTTTTGTACAGGTGGTCTATTCTAGTTGTTCCCATGGTTTGAAGCATTTGGGTGTTGATAAGCACTCATATTTGGTTTTGGGAACTGACCAGTAGCTGGAGGCTGCATGTTGGAGTTCGGGGCTCCCTAATATTGCCCTTGACCCCATGAGAGATTTGGATGGATCCTCCTGCCAGGATTGTATGTCGGAGTGTATGGATTATTAATGGGTCTTTGATACATGGTGTTAGCCTGTTCAAGTGTGGGACCCATAGGATTTACTAACAATGGACACTCCTCTATAACATGATTGGGAGTTCTGCAATTAAAGCATGTGGGACTTTGGATTTGATTCACTTGACCCACTGATGGAGTACTAGGAGTCTCCAGTACCTCAATTCTCCTTATAAGTACTGCGATCCTTGCTTCAGCAACTATAGAGCTGTCGACGCATGGATCCCACTCTTATGAGCAGAAGTTGATATACTGGGCTTCTCAGTGGGACTCTCCCACTGTATAGTCTTCCATGATAAGTCCTCAAGAAAGTCCCATGCTTCATCCTCGTTTTTCCTCATAAACTCCCCTTGACACATGGATTCCAGAAGAGTTTTGGATGTGTAATCAAGTCCTTCGTATATGATTTGACACAACCGCCACTTTTATATTGCATGGTGGGGGCACTGAGCTAATAAGTCCTTAAACCGTTCTAAGTATTTCCAGAAGGGTTCTCCTGGCACTTGACGGAAATGATTGATTTGATTTCTGATTCTTGCCGTCTTGTGCGTAGGATAATACTTCTTGAGAAACACTGTAACGAATTCATTCCAAGGAGTGATTGAATCAGTAGGCATACTGTACAACCACTTCTTGACATTATCCTTAAGTGCAAAAGGGATGAAGTGGCGCTTAATTGTGTCCTCCGATAAGTTTTGCAATTTAATCATTATGCATACTTCTTGAAATTTACTGATAAAGATATATGCATCTTCTGAATCAGAACCAGTGAATTTGGGAAGCATACTAATGTACTGCGGTTTTAATTCGTAGTGATTACCCGCTACGTGTGGAAGTTTGATGCAAGATGGTAATGATGTACGCAACGGGTAACATCGATCCTGAAGGATCGGGATCGGCTGGTCCATCTTGTCTTCCATGAACAAATCTGATCTTACAAGTTTACCAAATTGATCACGGGTCTAATGTGGCATGAACCAGCGACCGTGAGTGTATGCGTGAACTTCCTAAACTAATGCAAGAAGTGGGGTGTGGTGGAGAGATAAAACGGTGGAATAGATATGATCAAATAAAAATGTGATTTTTACTGTTCCTAATTTTTTTATTTTTTTTTTAATTTTTCTACAGAACCAGGAAACAAAACTACAGAAACAGAGAAAATTTAGGTTCAGAACGTACCTTGTGGGCCGCTAAATAGCGTGATAGCCGCTGAATAGCGGCTAAACTAAGGAATTTGACTTGTTACTTTTTTCCACTTGGTCCAGAGGCTCTTTCAATCCTTTAAATCTTCCTGTATCTGCAATGTCTATTTCCTACACACTCACACACACTGTTAACCCGTAAAATGATAGAAAAAGTAAGAAAAACACCGTCGATCTCCGGCAACGGCGCCAAAAACTTGATGTGTTATATTTACTGCAAGCGCACAGTATCGTTGTAGCGCTGTACAGGTCGTCTCACAGGGATCTAAGGTGTTTCTGCGTTCTTACTTTCTCTATAGTTCAACGGACTAACCAAAGGTTCTAGGTTGAAGTCGGATTAATCTAAGTAGCCTACGATATAGAATCCACTAATTTCCAACCATGTTCTTACTTCTATTATTTTCTTCTATCATGAAAATTCAATCTTTTTAGTTTAATTTTTACTTAAAGTGTCCTAAGCATGAGCTATCAAGTGTTGTGCAAGTATAGCTCATCAAAAGATGTTACTTCTTATAAAAATAAACTAAATTTTTTAGATAATTCAAATAAAAAAAATCAAAACCAGCAACCCCAATTCCTAACTAAACATAGATTATCAAGAATTCTAATTCAAGTATAACCTATCAAAGTTCTAAACTTCGGGTCCTTGTATTTTAATATTTCATTTGAAAAATCATGGCTTTATCAATTTTATTTAAGAAGAAAAATATTAGAAAATAATTTCATGGTGGATCTTAGTTTCATCTATATCTTAGAGCTGATCTAATTAGCTACTCATGATTTTTACTAAGGAAGATCAACTTTTTATTCATAGAATGATAAACCCTAATCTAGAAAGCAGTAAACCCTAATCTAGAAAGCAGTAAACCCTAAAATAGAATGCAATCAAATCTATGCAGAAAGAAAATAAGAATCTCAAGAACAATGGGTTGCCTCTGGACACGGTGTTGTGGCCGTCGACCTTCAGCAAAAACCCCAACTTTATTGATAAGAAAAATCGAATACCAAAAATTCTAGAATCCCGTCAAAATACAAGGGTCGGCCAACATATAGGCCTCGGAAATCAAAACCAATTTATAAAAGAACCAAAAAAACCAATAAATTACAAACACGCGATGGGAGAAAACTAAGCGTGTGGGCCCACTTTGTAACCGGTATTTAGCGGTAAATACCGCGAATTAGCTTCCTAATATTGTACGAATTGCTTGAATCTTTTTATGCATGAAGCTCTTGTCTTGTTTAATTATTTCGACTGAATTTATTAGACTTTACGTCTCTGAAACATTATAATGTTGTAGTTTTGCTTACTTAGAAAACTTTTCAGACTCTGATTTCCGAGTCCAACTCTGATTGCATGCCATTTCCTTGTATAATTCGGATTATCTGCAAAAGACACTAAAAATACCCGAGTAGTATTTATTTATATACAAAAATAGATAAAGTATGGAAGGAAAAATACAATATATGATACTCATAACCCCCTGTTCGGACTGACAGTCCGGACAGGAGCATTACCTGGTCTGATACTCCGCCGCTGCCTCACCCATTATATTTATGTAATAAATTGATAAATCATTAGTTTACCTAATGTAATGTTACTTTAATGACTTATAAATACAACTAATTATACAATCTTTCACAAAATATAGTGAATGAAGCAAAAAATATACAATAATTCACTCACACACTGATACACCGATACATCTCACGCTGATAGTGTTTTGACCAAACTGATATAGTTCCGGATAAGACCGACACAACCGATGATACAAGAGATATACAAAATAATAGTCACAACTTTTATACAACAAAATTACACCAAAATGAAACTCGTCTGCGAAGAGAAAAATTACATTACAACTCAATAACATCTTGTGTAGCAACCGAAGATGGTACAATCCCCTTGAACTGTTCAATCCGGTGTAAGTACGGCACCTCCCATTCTTGTGCAATGGGATCACGATGTCGGTGCTAATTCAATGCAATTTGAGGGATGGGATGAAGTTCTTTTAATGATACCTAATAGTAAAGAAGATATAAACATATATAAGCATATGTTGAGTTAAATCAAAGTAATATTTAAGTCGATAAATTGTGCTTACAGGTACAAAGTGACAGTCCGCAACAAATGCTATGGTAACTTCTTTGCGTTGGATATTTGCGGCAGGAGGGGGAGATCTTAGTGGCAAAAAAGTAAGGCATTGCGCGTTGGATATAAAGAAAACCACTATATTGTAACGTGAAGCAACAATATGTCCCATGTCCGACATCGTCATCCAATAGTCGGCCTTTGGAAACTCCCGAAAATAATTCAGTGCTTTTCGGAGCTCAACAATCCGATCAATACTCCCAAACAATGGAATATAGGAGACGTAATTAGTGTCAAGTTCAACCAACAAATCTCTTCTAATTTGCATCCACTGATCTTCCCCCATACCAAGGCTGTGTGCGATAACCCTAAAACCACAATTTTCGTCGGCCTTGACATCGCCAACATCAAGTATATATGGCAACATAAAACCAGGCAATGAGTTTTCATACTTCAAATCGGGCCTGGGTACAGGTGTTAACTGCTGTTCTGGTACGGACAGTCCGGTTATACTAGGAGCAGGATCCGTGTCTGCTAAGAATTGAAGCGATTCTGCAAGAGTGGGAGCTAGATGGAGTTGTTCCGCATGGTCTGCAGGCAAAACAGGGGGCGCTTTCTTAGCAATAATTTTCGAGTCCTGTATGGAACAAAAACTTAAAATTAAAATAATTTAACGTGAAATTTAGAACAAACTAGATATATATAATAGCGAACCTTGGTCATATGCGGACTTCTTGGAATTAACTTATACGGTTTACGGGCGCTGCAGCCTTCATTTTTGGGGAAGCACTATCAGAGGCGGAGGCTATTAGCTCAAATGCACACGGATCCCTTCGTGTCGAAATATTAAGTTTCCTTTTGCGTCCAACTAGATGTCCGATCAGCTTGGGCACAGTATCCGCCAATGAAGAACTAACTCGATTAGATATTTCCCTTAATTTCCTCAATCTTCGAGTCCGTTCTTCATTATCACACTTAATAAAGTTATGAATAAAAACCTCCACATCTTTCTGATACCCGACACCTTCAACAACCAATGCTTTACTCGCGGCCATATCAAGCTTCCGCCAATATTGATCAATGCAATCCAAGGGAATTGGTCGGTTGTCTCTTTTGTATATTGCAATCTCATGAGCACATGGCAAGTTGTGAGTTTGTCGAATGATGCAACCACATTCAGCAGGGTTAACGCCCACAAACTCAGTTCTCTTGACTTCGGCTAAGATCAAATTCAATGCATGGATTGATACTGTTCCCTGTAATTCCTTAAATTCTACCAGCATAAAACATCGTTTCACGATAGTCAAACTTTTTTGAAAAGATGCCTTAATCTCTGTATGTTGAAGTTCAAGTAATGTATGTATATTACTCCAACACTTTTCAAAATCGCCTTGACTAGTTCGCAATTGTCTCTTCAATTTTGCGTGGGCACTTTCTGCTCGGTTGCTAGTCACGTTGTCCCGATGTTGACACATCTTTGTCCAATAAGCCACGAACTTCTCCTTGTGTGGATTTAACCATGTTTTAAGAATGTAGTCAACAGCTTCGGGTTTTGCTTGGAATTCGTTTGTTAGATTGCTTAGATTTGCATTGTACTCGTCTAGAGTATCAGATAGCATTATCAGCTTTCACATTAAAAAAATTTCTCCCACTCACTCTGTTTTTCTAGCAATTTCTTGCAGTTAGTCAAGACATTCTTATTTATATGCCATCTACAAAGAAGATGTCGGGTAGCCGGGAATATCAGCTTAACTGCATTAACAAGCGATAGATCTCTATCTGTAACAATAACACTTGGATATACATCGTTCAGAAACAGTCCACGCAACTTGTCAAGTGCTCAGGAATAATTACTTTCCCTTTCTTTTTCAAGAAAGGCAAAAGCAATACAAAATGACATATTCGTTGAGATTACTCCAATCATCTCTAGTAAAGGATATTTGTACCTGTTCGTTTTATAGGTACAATCCATGATAATAACACCTAGAAATGCTTGGAGAAGATCGACGCCAACAGGATGAGCCCAGAAAAGATCCGTAACTGATTCTGTTTGATCATTGCTTCGATACCATTCGATATACTTTAATTCAGAAATTTTTAGTAACAACTGTTGCATCTGCGTTCGACCGTTTTGTTCATTGACTCTGAACTTGTGTCGTGCATTATATATTGTTTTCATTGTCGAAACATTCTTTGGATCATTTTGCTTCAATACTGTCAGTATATCTTTCGGCTTTACGTGACACTTCGACATTTCGATCATAACATTTGTCTCGCTTTCAGACAATCTTCCCGCATACGAGTGGCCTTCAAAGTAATCTGCTGCAGGATGATTATGCACACCGGACAAAACCGTTAGGTTATATTCGGGGCCCCCTATTGAGATCTGTTGACCCTTTAATCGAAAGGGACATCCACATTTCTTACTGCCCCTGTGGCTCTCATCATTCTTTAATTTCTTGAATCTTGATTGTCCACCCCGTTCACATCTAAACCATATTCTCCCCTTATTAAATTGGCCTCCAGTATCAGATTTTGAAATCATGATGACAAATCCTAATTTCTTTCCAATATCACGCACCCACTGGCAAAGTTCGTCTCGATTTGTAAAAATCTATAGTCATAATAGACATGATACATTTTTTAGTGGAAATATTCTAATTTCAATATGAAGAAATTTTCAACATAATATCATACCTGATTTGTTGTGAAGTCCAAACCATAATCGACAACTAATTCATTATCGAATCGCATACTCTGCGTCGAAATATTACCCTGTGTTCCAATAATTTAACAATATTAATAATTAATAATTGATAATACTCTTGCGGGAAAAAAACCATCATGAAAACTACTCTGTCCGGACTTTCAATCCGGACAAAAAGAATTTGTCTGGACTTTCAGTCCGGCCAAATTCTTTTTGTCCGGACTGAAAGTCCGGACTGTGTTATTTTGGGCGGACTGTCAGTCCGCACCGCGACTTCAACCCCCGGGTTCTCGCACCGTCTCGACCAGAAAACTGAATCCTAAAACCCTAATTTTATTCTACTCAATAGATATCAAAATCCAAAGTTATATTTGAAAAAATTTTATACAAAGAAGATGGAATCTAACATGAAGAGTGTTTTGATCGTCGAATGAAACCAGTGACATCGTTGTATTCTCCATAAACGTCTCGTTCGACACAACTCGAAAATTTTTCTTTTGTTTAGAGTTCTAATAAAAATATACAAAATAAAGAAAATAATCATGTTTAAACTTTCTAATTAACAAAATGATAAGAAGAGATTGAGGAATGAAATGGGTTTTAGTCTTAAAAAAAAAAAAAAAAAAAAATTTACCCGTTGCGGGCGAGAGGGACGGAGGAAGCGGGAGAAGGAAGAAGGGTAAGATGGGGATTTTTTTTTAGAGGGCATGGTATTGGAAGTTTTAGGAAAAAAACTTGTGCCCATTTAGAAGTTCCCCTTTAGAGTGATTCTGAACTTCTTCCTCCAAGAGTGAAGACCATCATCAGCGTCGGTGTGCGCTGGACTGAGATTGCAGAATCAAAATCTCCCAAATTTTAGGGTGAGATCTTCAAGTTATTTTCCTTTTTCTGCTATTATCTCATCCAATTCCTTCAATTATTTTCGTTTTTTTTCAACTTTTCTGCGTGAATCTTATCATGGGTCTGTTGGAATTCCCCGGAGCAATCTGATGGGCCTGGATTCTAATTCGTGGGGTGTTGTTTGTATTTGCTGATAATTTCGATATATTCGCTCTTGGGTTTATTTTTTAATTTTTTGATTTTTGTTTGAATTGTTTGTTTAACGGAGATAATGCAAGAAATAATTATTTACCCAAAATTCAAGGGCAAACACTAGTATGAAAGCCCAAAATTCATCGAACTTAGCAATGGAAAGCGAAGCAATGTATGATACTGGGTTCACTTGTTGTAGTGTATATAGATTAGGGTTGTTATATTGAGTTTTGTACATCCCCGAAGCCCCTCTTTAATAGATGCCGACCATGTGCGTCTTGCATATGGCTGAGTACAAATCCGATCCCTATTGGCAGTGATTCTTTATGTGATCTTCTTGGTTGATTGGTTGTATCTTGATAACCGTGGATATTAGATTAGAATATACATCTCCATGATGACCTTGAATAGACATATTGAGGATTCAGCTGCATGACGAGGTCCTTTAGTATGGCAGTCACTTGAGCACCTTCTGCTAAGTCAGACAAATGAAGAAAACTGATATGGGCTTTTATTGTCAAGGCGCATATTTTGCCACTATAAGAATGTGTCTCTTTAGATGCTTTATCATCTCTCTCAAGCCAGTCATACTCATTCAGTTCGTGTACATGCCTACTTAGAGGGTCAATGTTTCCACTCTCAACCAAATCATTTGAATACATTATTTTCTGCTCGGTGCTTGCTTTTTATCATCCTCACATCCTTTATTTTAGTTAATGACTTGATGTGTGTCCGATGAGCGTCATCCCCTTGTACTAGAATCCAAGCATTTACTTTTGTTAACTAATTGGACCACAAACATCACCTAAAGAAGCCAATGTGGTTGGATTCTACCTTTCTTATTTATTCCCATTAGCACCTTTTATATTGAATGAAAGGTGTAATATCTACGTCACAGGTGCTGATTTCTGGTTTCATCCTATATCAGATATAGTGAAGTCAAGCTTGCTTGTATTATGGCAGTCAAAGCTATAAAAAGGCGAGTCCATCATGGTGATGTTGATGAAACAAAAAATGATTATATGGAGAGTTCAGCATCAGAAACTGTTCATGAAGCTCTTCTTACAAAGAATGGTGGCCATGCAAGTTCTTCTGAGGGGGTGGTTACTGTTTTTTAACTGTCGAATGAAGTAAAATTCAAATATGATGTTCTGGATTCTATTTTCCTTATGTAATCTGTTTCTGTTGTTCACAGGGATCTGGTCGTAAACTCCTGCTAGATATTCAAGGAAATAAGAAGCAGGAGCCTGCTTGCTGGGCTCAGCTTTTCTCCCACTTGATTACTAGGTGCTCACATTGGATAGGTACTTACTCTAGTTTATAATTAATAATGCGTTTTATATTTAAAGTTTTAAAATTCTAATTTTTACTGGCAAGTGGATGTGTCCTATGTCCCTCACTCAATTGCCCAATGTGCTGAACTGATAGGTAGCTGCTCTATTGCTGATTAGCATTGTTCACATAATCATATGTAGCTAAAAAATAAGTTCATATGCTTAATTTTTCTGTTGTGCTTTATAAACTAAAGCTATACAAGAACATTAAGTAGAACCTCGCACCGGTGCATGCCACGGATGTTGGGCAGTGATCTCTGGCATAAAACAGTATCCTGAATGTTCATACTATAAAAGCCGGAAAGGGGAACATGCCAAACCTTGATTAACAATACAACATGTCTTTTAGTATTTCTTTTAGAACCTATTGTTTACTAAATGATTTTGGCCTTTAAAATGTTCCGTTCTGTCTACATAGGATGTTTAACTTTTCTCTCTCCAAAGAATAATTGACAGTTTTACTTCAAACTTAACTTACTGCTGAAGTGAACTTGTGGGCTCCTTATTGCAATCAGCAAGTTCTCAGTGTTAAAGCCATCAACAAAAATTTATGCATCGAAGTCTCCAATTGCCTGAGGCTGCATGGTGACAATGTCAAGAAGAATCATCAGGAATTTAATATGTGCACGTTCAACTAATCATGAACTATGAATTACAAAGTGGGCAAAGTCAAAACTTTTCCGCTCAAGCTTTCATAGTGAAGCTTTGCAAAGATAACCAATCCATGCTGACTCGCTGAGCATTTCAAGTGCTTGGCCCATGTGTTTGAAACTAGAATATCAACCAAAAAGCATTGGAAACTGAAATTAAGGAGAATATCAATAGCAATGGAAAGATTAGGATAAAAGAGGAAAGCTTTTGTCTCTCTTGAGCAAATCAATTTTATTCATGTAAAGAGAGCACGAGACATTACATGAACATTCACTATGGACCTCTAGTAACTTTTTTTAAAAAACTAAAATTCAACATTTAACATGCTCAAAATATACCGAAAGTCATAAGACTCATTCCATGCTCTACATGAGGTATTTTTTCTTGTTGCTTAGGCTTTTGCCCCTTTTTTCCTTGTTTCTTTTCATTCTCTTATTCTCTTTGCTATCCCAATTAGGATTTGGTATTGGTACTTCTAAATGAAATGCTAAATTTTCTGAGTTCTGCTTGAAGTCCATAACGTCCTCCTTTGTAGTCTGGTCCAATCTATCTAATATATCTGCATGACCATCAGTTGGATCAAACCCCCTTCACCAGCTCCACCTTAAGGTCCTTGAAGAACCTCCATTTTGCTCTTTTTTACTTAGAGGGTTGCATGCTCTTGAGTTGGTGTCTACACCAATAGATTTCTCAGCTTAGATGACCACTCCTTTTGAAGTATTGCCAATCCGCTCATCTAGACTACTCTTCCGATACCACCCAATCCCTAGAAGTTTGAATTTGATATTTCTCTTGCATTGTCTTTTCCTTGGAATCTGAAAGTCTTTCGCAAGGTACCTATTAGAAACACGGGAAACGAATACCAAACAATATATATGGAAAATCCTTAAAAAGTAGGATGCCGGCGATATATGTATGTTGATTTATGTATCTGTTCATACATAAATCACTTTAAAACTCCAAAACCTTAGAACATGTCTATTAGAAGCAAAAATAAAAGAAAAGAAAATGTTGATGATTTAGACAATTGGTCTTAATTAAGTAACTATATTGAAGGAAAAAAATGTGATACTTCAATTCAATACCTCACACCATACTAGTCTATGAAGTTTTTCACATGTTTGCAAGGCATTTATATTCTACTTAATATAGTATTGCATTCTCTTACGTCAAAATATTATTTTTATATTTTCAAAGTGAGGCATGAATTCATGGTGTCCAGTAAGTGAACTTTAGGACTTTGAAAGCTGACATGGGTCTAACACACAAGTTATTTGGTTCTTAAAATCTGATTAGTGTTGTACAAGTATCATATACATGTAGAACATGGACAAACACTCGCTTTGAAATCTCTGATCTTTATAGCAGGCTAATGGTAATCCAAGTTGCTAAAAGATGCACACCTAACACCTTTTCCATGTGTGGGCTACCCGCTCATAATCCAAAGGGATTTGGCTTTGATGCCATTGATTCGAGGAAAGATTTAATAATTAGCAAAAATTTTGCAATAAAATAGTATGCGTACACAAGGTGCTTTTTAATGTGATAACTCAGTTAGTATATTATTCTTGTAGCTTAGGTACGATACTCCTGGGATGGAACTTAAAACATGGCATAAATAAAACCAAGTTGCTTGGTCTACTCCTCTCAAAAGCAATGTTTTTAGTTCATCACTTGTTATTGATTAAGCTTCTATCAACCGTTTATTCTCATACACAATACCACAATTTTTTTACTCCCTAACATAAAAAGGAAAAAGCCATTCTCCTTTAAAGAGTGTCGAGGGAACATTGGGGCTTTTAGACTAGTTTTGCAGAAGTCCTTATGTGATATAAAAGGGTTTTGAGCCAACTAGTATATTTGTCCTCTGTACACGTTCTCAACCCATGCTCTTACGGGTGCTCTAGGGAGTGTGCCTCGGGTGCTAGGCAACACTCCACATCTCATGAGGGGCACATAACAAAGGTGAGGTGCGTGCCTTGATGCTTTCGCCACGGTGCGTCCTAGTGCATTGTTGATATTTTGGCATTGTTTTTGTTTCTTCCTCTTTTACCATTCTCTGCTTTCTCCTCCTCCCTTCAAATCCTTCTTTTTTACCTACCATGCTGTGCTTCTTTTTTGCTGCTTTGCTATGTTATATACAAAATAATGATTGTGAAGCTGCGTGTTATGTCTGAATTGAAGATTAAAAAGAAAAATTTGTGAAAATTACTCTTTGTGAGATTCATGTATTAAAATATTTCTAAGTGAATTCGTTGAGAGTGGGTGTAGATTTGTCTAAGTGGAGGTCTAAATTCTTTGTTATTCCTCAAATCTTCTATAAATCCCTAATTTCCAAGTCCCTAACTAGCTTCTGTGCTGTGTCAAATTGGTATCAGATCCAAGTTTTCCATTCCCCATTCTTTTCTATCTCTTCCATTTTCTTTATTTTTATTTTAGTTATATTTTTGAGAAAAAAATTCAGATCAGAGAAAAAAATCAAGAAATTCCCAACTCAAGAAGTCTTCAATCTTGAGTTTCTCCGTCCGATCCTACCCCAACATCAGCCAACCGCCTCCACTCACCACCTCACCACCGCCCCTTCATCTTCGATCAGCCGCCTTGCCACAGTATCACCTTCCCCCTTCCCCCTGCCCCTCCCTCTCCCTCCGACAACTCACTGCAACGACAAATCCCCTCAAATAAGTATTCAATCACTGCCGCATCGCCTTCTCCTTTTTTTCCCTCGTTTCCAATCAACACCTCCGCCTTGTCCACTGCCCTCCGCCTCACTAGATCTCCCCCTTCCTCTTCATCTACTCCACAGTACACCTTTGCTACCTTCAGATCTTCTACATCAAGTTACCCTGCACTATTTTCTCACCAACAACCACAACTGGATAGCCGCGCCAACAACCTCTCTCCTTCCATCTCCAACGGCATTATTCCTTCCTCCAGTGAGACTTATATCCCTGCGAGAATAGAGTAAATTTGTGGCAAGATACTCATAGATGCTGAAGTTGGACCTTTTGAAGATTAACTAGGAATTAAATTGAATTCTTGTTACTTTTGTAGTCAAACTGTTAAAGAGCTGAAGCATATTGATCAAATAACCAACTTCTGGAGAGGTTCGTACTTGAGTCTTTAAATCTCCTCCCCTATTTCCAACTCCTGGCATTGATCATCTCTGCTCTTCACATCAGATCCCGCAACCACTACCCCTTCTGCAACATAACAAAGGGACACCAGATGGGTTTGATTTTAGCAGGTTCGATTCAGGTTCAATTCGAATCCATCCAAACCCACATTCAAAAGAAGATAAGAAGTTGGGTTGAATTTCACTCTGATCGACCCACCCCGCAATCTCTAGATGCGACCCAATTTCATTTTGAGTTTAGCACATTAGTGAAGTTTCAGACTCGTTAAGAGCAACAAACCTAAGGGTATCTTTGTAATATGGAGCCCTTTTTAACTTCGATTTGAGCCATTTTTGAAGCATTCATCTTCCAGTCACATCCAAAACCTATTAAAGTTGTTCCATGGCTTCTACATATGATTATTTGAGTTTAATTATGAGTAATCTTCTGAAATTTACAGAATCATATGTTTGGGCACGAACTATTCACCCCTTCTGGGTGAAACCTAACTTGAACTGAAATTTTAATTGTTAAATTCTTTGCAAATACTATTAGATTGCAATAATTTGTTAATAGAATGGTTAATTGCTTCTCTCTAGAGATTTGTATAATTGTATGTTTTTTTTTTCCCATCAAATTAGGATTTCATATCATTTTCATTTAGCAATTGAGCTATTTGGACATTTTATTTGATTATTTGGTTTATGCATTTGGTTTGTTCGAGTCTTAGATATGCACCATCATCTGTTTATTTGGTTGATTTGTATCGCCTGATCCATTCTAGATTATAAACATGTCCCACTTTTTCACAAAATTTAATCATTATTTAGGGTCAGATAGATCTAATTATACTTATGATTTGCATGCTACTAAATAAACAAAAATATCCTATATTTGATGGTTGTTTCTCCTCCCTTATCTTTATTGATTGGTTGGTGGATATGGAATGTTATTTCCACTGCTATGAGGTGTCTAGCAGGCTTAAGTTTCAATTAACTAGGAGAAGATTAGTGCTACAAGCCAAATTTTTTTCAATTTTATTTGAGGGATCATAAGACATATAGTAAGAATCCTATAAATTCATGGGAATAAATGAAAGATATTCTTATAGAGGAGTATGTTGCTTCATGTTATAGAAATCGCCTTATTGATAAGTTGAAAAACTCTTAATGTTAGAATACAGTACTCTAAGTATGAGAGATACGGACACTTTGTCTCTCAATCTATCTCAATCAAGTAAGTATAGCATATTTTGACATTATGACTATGAGTAACCCTCGAAAAATTGACATATGGATACTGTGCCTACTGATTAAGTTGATAATTGGAGAGTTACCAAGAGTGTTTTTGTTCCTTAGGATGGAATTAGTTAATGGTTCACTATTAGATTATGCTAATCCTATTCTTATTGCCAATACTACTATTATATGGTTACCAGTGATATTCTTAATGAGTTACAATGGTCTAATATATATGCACCTACTGAGATTCATATTTATATGGAGAGTACTAATGATACTTAGGATACTTTAGTAGAGTCTACTGCACCTCCATATAACACTAGGTATTCATTTTCGGACCTAGAATAGAGAAAGAGATCGAGTATGAGATAATCGAAACTAGTATTGATACTAGTAAGTCTTTAAAGATCTTTCCTATGGTTTGCAGGCTGCTCTTAGTATTTCATTTTTTAGCAAGCTTTTGGAGTTTTGATGAAGATTGCTTTCTCTACCTATGGCTTGGATATTTCTTGGCATACTTATATTAATTTGACTTTCAATAAGGTTCATTCCATTACTTCCATTGCAAGTGCCTCTCCAGATTTACCGTCATCTGAAGTTGGTTCACCACAGAAACCAATTCCCCTTCCACAGTCTTGGTTCAGACATGATACACGAGTGACAGTCCTTCGGCCGCCACAATGACCCAATTGAGATGTTTCATGGAAAGATGCTGATCAGTTCAATTTGGACATATTTGACATTGCTTATCTCTGCATTAATCATGATGAATACTTTAAAGTGAGGGAGAATTGATGGAAATCATATAAGATGTTCAAATAGAGTTTGCTTTAGATATGATTTTAAGTTAAAGTTTGAAGTTTTACTTGAGTTTTGATTTAGATTTTGATATAGGAGAGAACTCTATTCTTATCATTATTGATAGGATTTTCTATAAATATGTCTAGGATTTTCTATAAATACGCCTTGTATATCAGAATTGAAGATTAAAATGAAAATCTGTGAAAATTGCTCTTTGCATGCGATTTGCTTATTAAAAACTTTCTTCATAGATTTATTGAGAGTAAGTATGGGTTCGCCTAGGTGCCGAGGCCCGAACCCATTGTTCTTCCCTAAATCTTCCATAAATCTCTAATTTCCATATCCCTAACCCTAATTTAGCTTCTATGCTGCATCAATTATTCTCTATTAGCCTAATGACAAAGCCTATTTGTCATTATTTCTTCTCCTCACCCCTTCTCTTGTTTTCATCCACTTGACTATTATTCATCACATTCCGAGAGGGGGGGGGGGGGGGGGGGGTTAAATAATTGAAGTCTTTAATTTGATATTAATAATTTGCAGTGTACATCATATAATAAATTTTGGAATGGAATTGATTTTATTCATCTAAATTCTTAATCATTATCATGTTAAACCTTAAAAAATGTTGTTGTGTCTCACTTTAACGAGGCGTGCACCTCGCCTTGCATCTTGCGTTTCATGTGCATTAAAGCCTTTGTACCTCACTTTGCGGCTTGTGCCTGTTCTCAACCTCTTCCTTGAAATGGAGGTATAATCTCCTGCCTCTTTTTTGAATGGTCAAACTCCAAGATACAATCAGATCTTGTTTCGGCATGAGAAACTGGCCCTCTCTCTCTCCCTCCCTCCCTCTCTCCCTCTTGTCTCTCTCTCTCTCTCTCATATGTTGTATGTTTTTATATTACTACCACTCGACCACAAGTCAATAGCAATTGACCAGACATACCTATCTTAGAAGATGGATAGAAGGCCTCTTATTTCTGTGGGTGCATTTTATAAAAACTTGACTGCATACTAGTGTAATGTTACAGTAAATGTTAAACCACCAAAACATGCAATGGCAGGAGGATAGACAGATAGGCAGAAGGTCTCTTCTTCTGTTACTTCTTCTATGCAGTGCATGCATATTTGAAGCAGATGATGACATGCGACACATGAAGTCAGAGTACACATTTGACCAACTAATGTGCCATGCCAAAGTTTCTATAGTATAATAGCAAGGGTTAATTACAGGTAGACCCCCTGTAGTATTAGGGATGTGTCACTTAACACCCCTGAAGTTTGAAACTCTCAAAAAACCCCTTGCACTTAGTTATTTTCACTCTCTTTTTTTACTAAAGTGCACTCTTGTCTCTCAAATTCCTATTCTACCCTCATCCCTCCTTTTAATCAGTACACTTATTAAAGGGAGAGGTAATGGTAGAATAGAAATTTGAGAGACAAGAGTGCACTTTAGTAAAAAAGGAGAGTGAAAATAACTAAGTTCAGGGGATTTTTTGAGAGTTTCAAACTTCAGGGGTGTTAAGTGACACATCCCCAATACTACAGGGGGTTTACCTGTAATTAACCCTAATAGCAATGCTTGACAGCTGTCAAATGCTCAAATTGAAAAGCACATTCCACTGTACGACAAACATTAAGCATAAATACCTTCTCATAGAACACATTACATAAGCCTATGGGATCATCTTCGATGCTTTATAATCAAATGATATAGTTACAACACCATTCCATGCATATCTGACAAGTCATATTAAATATTTTAGAAGTTCTATTGGAGTTTTGGTCCCTGACATCATATTCTCCCGGGAGCTTCTGTTTATACTGGGCACAAATAATTAATATGTGTATTAAAACTATTTTAGTTAAGAAGTTATCGAAGTTCCTTTATGTTATATAAATGATGTAAATTTCATGTTTTTTCTTCTCTTTCCTTTTTGAATAATAGTACCTTAACCATACATTTAAAGTGCATAATAGACACTTCAATAAAGCCTTGGAGAATAGAACCTATAAATCTAAAAGATTGAAATATTAAATGCTTTTACGGTCGTAGCCAATATTCTAAAATGCGTTTTCATTATACGTATAGTGCATAATGCATAAACGGATTTTATGGAGATTAAATGGATTATGCGGAATTATGCAGAATATTAATATATTAATATAATAATACTAAAAATGCATATGTTGAGTGCTATAAAATTCAAAAATATTAGGAAAAATCATAACAAAATGATAAACATTAACTCTCAAGCATAGAAAATCATAGATAAATTGCCACTACATAAGAAATTAAAAAAGTAGGAGGATTTATCTCTTTACTTGTAATGTAATAGATTAGATGGTGCATCAACAAATGAATCAAATCTAATACTCACCTACAAATAAAAAAAAAAAATGAAGATCAATAAAATTTCAAATAATCATATTATAATACAAAACTTCTTGAAGTAAAAAAAAATATTTAAAAAAAAAGTATTAACAAACTACATAACATAGATAATTTCTGACCATACATAGCAATCCACACACATAACACTACAAAAGTCATTAATTTTATATCCAAGTTCAAAATATTAAGACAAGTTTGTGGCAACCACAATTCTTCTCATAGTTTATCTATTCACTCATCCTCATTATCATCTTCATAGCGAATATTATCATCCAACTTCTCATTGGAACTATCCTCGTAGTCCTTATGGATATCACCTTCCTCTTTTTCTAAAACATCTCTATCTGGATCTTATTTAGGATCCTTATCAAAGACCGCACTGGACGGACTCTCTCGTGCTCTCCTTCCTTTTGCAGTTCTTCTTAATTTCCTTTACTCCTCCTAAATCTATCTTCGTTAGCCCCACTCGCCACTGCAGCAAAATCCCATGTCAGGTCGGAACCTGGGAAGGTTGTTCCCTCTGGAATCATCAAGGGCTACAAGCACATCTTTACCATTCCCATCTTTCTTCTTTGCGTTTCTTTTTTGTGCCATTTTTCTATTGAACTGCACAAAGACAAGATCATTCAACCGTTTCGTATCCAGCCCATTCCTCTTCTTAGTTTGTATCTGTAAATTTTAATATTTTGTACAATAGATGAGAGAAGTTTATAGTGTAAATTGTAAAGAACTAAAAATTTAAATAAAACTTATGAATTATGTAGAAATTTTAGTAGTATTTACTCTTTCAAATAAAATTCCTCTTGCATCCCTTAAAGCTACTACTCAAGCTTAGAATCTTGATTGTCATCTGTCGAAGGTAAGATACCTCTCCTCCATAGAAATTCCACTAATGTGCTATTAAAGTAATATATGAACACTATTTTAATAATTTAGGAAATTAAAACAAAATTTAAAATTTTAAGTTATTAAATATAAAGGTTATTTGGATCGAAATTATCCGTGCTATTAGAGCCCATACGATACCTTTCCATCATTACATTTCCCATAAGCCCGTCCTTGTACATAAAGAACTCATCTGATCCAATTTGATCTTGAATGTTATGCTAATGAAAAAAAATACACAAATGCAATTCATGATTACAGTCCTAACAAGTGTGGTCTTGGACGGTCTTATCCTTATAATAATAGGGATTCAAATAGGAGGCTGCCAAATGAAGTGTGCTGTCGAGTCTGGCACTGGATTCCTTCTCTATTATATTAATTATCGGTCTAGATGTAGTCTCTTTCGATTGCAAGCAAGTTTTATCTAATTCTTTGCATCTTCAAGCATACCATAAACAAAACCTATTGAAGGTCTTATATCAATATTGTCAATCCTTAGCAATTTAAATGGAGGAGTGTATATCTTCAGTAGCTCTCTCGTGTCTGTCCAAAAGATATCAGAAGAGATTATAGCTTTAGTGGACTTTCCTTATCTATTTTCGATTTTCGATCATCTGTTCTCATTCCACTTCGTTGAAGAAACTACAACAGCCAATTATGACTTTTTGTCCATAAGACAGCTCAAGTTAAGGAAAGTGGTGACAAATCTGGGAATCCCGACCAAACGAGCTCCTTTCTATTTGTAAATGAATGTATTAAAGTAGGTGTGACGACGCGCATAAAAAAAGACTGTTAATGTTCTACTCTTCTCAACCACTGATTTATACTTTGGAAGTTTTCTAATACACTCTAGCATAAGGTTAATTGTGTGGGCTGCATAATTGGTCCAAAATATATTAGGGCGGCTTTTCTTTAACATGCTTTTGTTGCCGTATTGGATGGATGATTATCTGTAACCACTTGCAGTACACACTTTTCTCCAAACTCCTTAATGTAATTTTCCACCCAATTAATTTTATATTTGCCAGTGTGTGCATTAGCTGAGTTATTAATAGATTTAAAGAAACTGTTTCTTCTTTACAGTGCACACATAAAATTATCACACTTCTATGCTTCCTATTAGTCCATCCATCTGTGAGAATGTTGTATGCATACTTATCCCATGCTTCTTTAGTTTTCTCCAAATTGTCATTGATCTTCTTATATGCCTTATTTAAGAGAGACACTCTAAATTGTACTGACTCACCCTCTATACCATATATGCTTGCCAACAGCTTCACAGAAAAGATCAAACTCCTCAAAATCAAAATTATTAAAAGATATGACTTTAGTATAGACCTACATGACAAATATAATTATGCGCCAGCTCCTTCCACTTCCTTTTCTCGTCTTCACTGATTGATGTTTGTTTTCATTTTCTATCATCCACTAGCTTGTTTAAGGGACCACTAACACGAGGCCTCTGCTCGCCGATAAGTTCAGGGTCTACGGTCTCTCTGTTTACTGAAATGTACACTTCTTCCCAAAGTTTATAATCAGTTTCCTTTTCACTTTCTTCTTCTTGATTCCCTGTAAGTTTTCTCTACATACGGGCTTATCTTCGTCAGTGGAAAGCACACCCAAATGTTTCACCTCCAATTCCCGCAACATGCTACTTTAACCTGTTGATTCCATCCTTGGTAGTCTCGTGACACTTGTTACATTTCACATCATTATACCATTCTTTCTTAATGAGCTTTCCTCAATTCCATCTGATATCATTCGATCGAGGTGGCTTTGGTAGAATATGTTTCGCTAGATGCATTTGGACATATACACAAACCTAGTTGAATTGGAAGTCATATATGATGACAAAGAAATATAACTAACTAACTTATAGAAACTCCTACATCAACATTTAAGAAAAATCAACTTATTTCAAACACATTTCATCATAATTCATAAATCATAATAATATTAATATATTATTTTTAGTTTCCGTGCTGCAGAATATTTTGGTCTTCCTTACTACATTCCACACCTTATCAAAATTATCAAATTGGGATACGTATAGTGTATCGTTATCTCTATATATCATATCGTGTATCGTATCATTAAATCCGGTAATATCTTTATATATATATATATATATATATATATATATATATATATATATATATATATATATATATATATATATATAACTAAGTAATTGACATTCAAAGTATGATGATTTTGAGATCATAATCATAATTATACTACATTAGTAAATATATTGCTAAATTCACTCGAAGTTGAAAATAACATTCATTTTCTTCATATTTATCTCTTTTGCTCAAACTCATCTTTTAGTTCACTCTTATTTTCCTTTTTTCCCTCATTTATTGTTTACAATTGCATTTAGTTTAAAAGGTCTTACCAATAAGTATTTTTATAATCTTACAGAGACTAAATATTAGAAATAAATAACAAATTGATAAAATTTTTACCGTTACATTTTCTCTTCCTTTTCTTTTTAGTAGATCCTTTGTTCCTCCTTCATTCAAAACAATACCTTTCATTATATAAAGTTCTTACTTCTTATCAATCCATTCATAGTCGAATTATATATCCAACAATCAAGTTAGAATATATATTTTTCCAATCACTTCCTTTTTCGTTGCTTCAGTTTCAGTTATATGTTATTTTCACAAAAACCAAAACATTAAGCATAAGTTCGTTGTCCCTTCAAAATTACATAAAATAAGTGAATGTGCTATCAATTATTATAGATATATCACTATCATTATTATAGATAAAATACATACCGTAGAATATATATATCGCATATTGTAGGATAGTGGCAACTGTGCGCCTTATCAATTTCATAGTTTGGGTGAGCAGCTAATACATAAATTTCTTAGTCTAGATTAGCTCAACTGGATCAGCAGTTGGGAACATGGTAAACTTTTGAGCATGTGGATGGTTTCATGACTATTTTGCAAATTAGATTCATGATAAGATGTTGATAATGCACTTTATGCAACTTAGCCCAAGATTACTCATGTAAGATGAGCAATATAATCATGTAAGATATGGAATGTGCTCATACTATTGTTATCTAAAAAATGAACTATTTAATAAAAAAAGGAGAATGTGCAAATTATTTGATATATTTAATGTCATCTAAATATCGAAATTCAAAGAATTCAATATAATTGTATAAAATTCAAATGGGCAAGAACAACAAATAAATTGCATATATAGGTATCAATGAGGTTATACCTCGACATAATCATGATGGAAAGGTATGTACATTCTTTCATGTTGTACAGACCTATGTCTACTGTCTAGGTATCAAATATTTATTGAAGAGCATGTTAAAGTTGATATGACCTTAATGTCCTAATGCCTGGAAAACCAAGTTCACCCTTCCATACTATGACCATTTTACTTCCATGGGCAAAAAAGAGAAGAATCCACATGCATGTTACTGTATTTCAACACAAGTGCAATAGAGAAAGCTAGGGTTTATGTGAAATTAATTTGATGGGAACACTTGCCAAAGTCGCATGAAAAGTTAATCACATTAACATGTATGTGCCATAGATAAATACTGGATTGTCCGGCCACCAAAACCCAATTTTTTTTTTTAAATGACATCAGTGCTGTCCGGTCACCAACAACCAACCAAATAAATAAATAAATAAAAACATATCTGACCACGCCGGTTGCCGGAGATGGTGGCTGAAAGCCTACTGGAGATAAATTGCTGGCAAGAGTGCACCGGATATAAAGATAGTAGTTTGCCGATAGTCACAACCCCAATAGGAGATGAGTTTGGCTGAGACGAAGTGATAGGGGACTTGGGGATTCAATGGGGGGAGTTGGGAGAAATTGATCAGCTAAATGGGGATTTTAGTGTTGGGGACTGGGATAGAGGAGGATTGATCTGGGAATTGAGAGAAAATGATAAGGGATTTGGGGATTCTGGTGTCGGGGAGAACTGGAGATGAAGAGGAGGCATTTTGGGGCTTTCTTGGGCAAATTTTGATTGGGGACTATGAGAAGGCGAACGGGTTTTTTGGTTTTGTGGTTATGGGTAATGGGTCGGGTCCATTTTTAGTTGTAAACCCACTAACCTGGAAGCCAATTAAATGGTCTAGTGCGGATTTTGTGGGCGCATAGCCCCCATAATCTACATTATGACCACATAGTCACCCTGTCTGCGTGGACATGGTGATTTCCCTATTTCCTTTGCGCTCGGCAAACAAAAATGGCTATGCAGGTGCATAATTGCCCGCATAGAATGTTTTTTTGAACACTGGTTGTAGCTATCACCCAGGAGATATAAAATATGATCCTATGCACACCGTGAGTCATGAATTGTAGCTATCACCCAGGCGATATAAAATATGATCCTACGCACACTGTGAGCCATGAAAACTTTAAGTTGATTTCAGTGTGTTTCCATTACCACCCTTGATAAAGCAAAAGCGCTTCTTTATGGTTCCAGCACCCTTGTTGTACGTGTTCGATATTGACACTCTATGGATATATCATGGGCACCATAATGGACACGACCAGCTCTGTCCAGCCTAAAGATTTGATCCTTTTGGTTTAAATTGTGCGCGTACATTATTCTCTAATTGGGTCCATGAGATCTAAATTGGTCTATTTAACCTATTAATCCATTAAATAGTAGTTAGAAAAACAAATGAAAGACATACCTTTTACTGCCCTTTTCTCATTCCAATGCAATTTAACTAAATGAGAGATAATTTCTCCTAGCAATGACCGATCTATCATTGCCAGTCAATCAATGACCTTGAGAAATCAATTAATTTGACTTGAATGTGTTTGGGTAATTAATTGATTTTTTTCCAACAAAGTTTTATGTTTTGCTTTCACTTGTTAACACGTGTCCTACTTTTAAAAATTTGTTATATCCTGTTTTGTATATGTGCTTCATAAACCACCCATAACAATCTTTGCCAAACTTTTGAAGTTCATGAAATGATTAAAGCATAATGTATAACTTAATCTCTCTAATGGATTGAGAATAATGTATTGATTGCTGACATCACACATGATATGTAGGATATATTAAAAAAAATATGATTCGAGTGTCATTCACTAATTATCACACAAGTATATATATATATATATATATATATATATATATATATATATATATATATATATATATATATATATATATATATATATATATATATATATATATAAATCCTATGGGTGCATTGAGGACTGGGGTTATTTGGGAATGGAGGGCAAGGGATTTAAATTTCAGTTTAACTATCTTTATTTTTTTTTTTGCTTCATAACGAACTTAGCCAAACTTTTGATGTGACAGCTCAGAAGCAAATAAGCCAAAGCCTATTGTTTTAGTATATCCAAGTGGAATTAGGATTCTTTACTAGATGTGATGTTGCCATAGATAACCTATCACAATTGACATATAGGATATAAAATCCTATATAGTGCATGTGCTCTTATGTGTATAACATGCATGCATGTACTCACTTTAGGGGGGTCTCATTAGTTTTTAAGTAACCAAATTATGGGGATTTCAAACAGGCCTTGAGCAAATCCCATTAGTGAACAAAGCTTATCTGTCTGAAGTGTGAGGAGAGGATTAGATTACAATTGGATAGAATCTGAGCCATGTTCAAAATGCTTTTTCTTCACCAAAAAATTGGAAAAATAGGAAAACTCAAACAAATGCTCATTTTCTAGAGTCTCAGACCCAAATTGAGCTATTTATGCATACTTGGGCCCAAGAGCATGCAGCTGAAGCCTTCAGTTGTTCATATACTTTTTCACACTGTCTTATTCTTTTTTTTAGTAACCGGTTATTCACAGGTCAGTAGGCCTTATAGATAGAAGGCGAACAAAAAAAAGTTCTCTGTGGGTTTCCACACTATATTTTTCGTTTTTATCAACTAAAGTCATGCGTAGCACCAACAAAATTGATAGCAGATAGAGCACGAAGTCCCCTTTGAGTCGTCGCGAGCAGAGCCACTTCTTTTGTCATACTACTCAGAAAATGAGAACAAAAATCACAGTCAACCAATTTTAGCTATATATGTATGCTTGGCTAGCATTTCACAGGAATCAACTGATGGCTGTTAAAGTTCCTAATGTTCAATACATGAAGTTATGTGGTAGAAAACTTTTGAGTATCAATGTCTTAGGGGTAACCAAGATTTGTGTGTCCTGATACTTGTCACATGACAAGCTTTCCTATTTTTATTCTTTCTTGTGCCTAAAATTATCAAGACATTTAGTTGTACGGGCTAGCAATTATCGAAGACCGTGTTAGCCAACATGTCATCAAGGATGTCATAGCATTTCCCCAGTTATGGCCTTAGTTCTAAGTGTTTAACACAACTTTTGTTTGCCTTGTTTATTGACTTTTCTTGTGAGAAATATGGCATGGGGACTAGTTGATGGAAATACTGATTTTGAGGAAGATCTTGTCCTTTGTTGGGAATTCAACTTAAAGTGGAAGTTTAGAATGTTGAGTTGAGTAGATTTATATATGCTCGAGATGCCCTTGAACCAATTGTAGGTTTAGGTGACCTTCATTATCATGTGCTTTATTGAGTGTTACTCTTGACAAAATTTACATACAACAGCCATCACAATTATGCTCTGGTAATCACATTAACCAACTATTCTTGTATGAAATATGGCATTGGGACTAATTGATGGAAATAATTAATTCTGAGGAAGATCTTGTCCTTTGTTAAGAATCCAACTTAAAGTGGAAGTTTAGAACATTTGAGCAGGTTTATATATGTTTGAGATGCCCTTGAACCAATTATAGGTCTAGGTGAATATCATTATTATGTGCTTACGTTATAGAGTGTTACTCTTGAAAAAGTTTACATACAACAGCTATCGTTGTTATGCTTCTGTCATCTTTGTTATTGATAGGGGATTCTTATGCTCTGCTTGTGATATAATCAATTAAAAATCAGTTGTTGTTGGCTTAGGCCTTAAATTTCCTTGCTGGTCAGCTGTTGGATTGCTCTTTGTTATACTTCCTGAGCTCAGTTGTTTTGTTTGGCTTAGGAACTAATGTTCTCCATTAGTGCCTTCTTATTTGGAAGTAAGCTGCATATGGTCTGTGGTATGGTGTGAAAGGATCTATGGCTTTGGCATCTCCGTAATACAGGCATTGTCTCCATTAGTGCTTTCTTATTATTACTGCATGTTCAAACCATTTTTCAATAAGGTTCAAGCACATGCAATTTATTTCCATCCAGCATGTTCTCCATTTTGTATTGTCTTCCATAAATATAACTATATAATTGCAGATCTCACTCTGATACTTAGCTTCAAGTGGTCATTAGTGCTTCTCCATGAGTTTGCGAGCATGGTAATAGAACTTGCTTTCTATAGATAGATTGTCCTAGATCTTTGTTCAATTACGAATTACCTAGTTACTGGCTATTCACTCTTGTTAATGAACTTATACGGATCAACTCTTAGTGGTAGTAGAAAAATGAATACACTCCAAATTTTCTTCCTTTTTCTCTTTCGGCAATCATCAGTATCTTGTAGTGATTTCCAATATTTGGAGACTTCCATGATAAACAGACGACTAGCAGCTGCAAACTGCATTGTGTGGTCAGCCTGGTCCTGTGGTCTTGAAGCTTTTAGTCTTTATACCGTTCAACTAACATTAAGCACTATGACTGGTAATTTGTGCACACAAAGGTAAACACACGCTCTCGCATGTGTCTAAGGCTTTACGTGTGGGCTTTGCTAGTCTTTTCTGATAACCATGCCTCCTTTATTCGTTAAATATTTAGTTTCTGTTGTTTTAGAGTGATTCAATTATCAAAAACTTAAATGATGTGTATGGTTTTTTCTTGTATGCAGCAAATTTCTTTACTGCTTCTCGCGAATTCTTAGGAAGGCTGTTCTCTTTTCCTTCTCAAAATAAATTCAACAATGAAACTGATCCTATGCTCCTTACTTCTTTACAGGTGACAAACCACACAAATGTGTACAAATTTCTTTATTGCATGCTTTGCTTTTTTTTTTTTTAATCTTGTTTAATGAACTTTTTGTTGCAGCCTTTCGCACCCTAAGGTCTTAAAATTTTCACTTATCATAGCCAAGTTACTGTATCATCACAACTGTCATGTTGTTATTTTTTTTTCTCCACTTTATGTAATAATAGAGATCAATTTCTTTCTTCTTATTTGATTCAAAAAATTTCTTTCTTCTTATATTATCTGTAACTAACTAATTATATATTTTAAATGGTGTCATCAGTACTGCACCTAGTTTTCTTAATTTATCCATTCAAAACAAAAGGGTATTGTTCAGGCAAATCTGGTAGAGCTGATGCTTTGTTGTTGGTCTGACATCCAAAAAATTTGAAGCATATTAATTCCCTTTATGCAAAGAAAAGTAATTCTTTTGTCCTCTTTCTGCTTTCTCCTTTTGTTCCTGCCTTTGTCCTCTTTTCCCTCTACTTTTGAAACTAAAATATCTTTTCTAGCTTATTCCATTTATGCAGATATCTTACTTTTTATTATCTAAATTCATATTCAGGATTGCAATAGATTCAGCGCACATGAATAGTCTAAAAACCTTTCAAGTTCATACTAGCCAGAGGGCTCAAACCCTCTATGCAAGGTTTTGAAATATCAACTGCAGTAGATATATCGGTTTACATAGCGGATATCGATAAATTAGAGATATTTAACAAATATCGGATATCAATAGTGTTGTATCCTCATGCCCTAAATCCAATGAGAATAAGATAATGCATGCATACATCATGTAAAACTACATTAAATATTGTATATTACCTACATTTTTAGGAGATAGTTACCACAACGACTTGCCTTGAGTATAGGAACCCATAATAACTAACTAATCATAGAATCTTAATGAATGTCACATTGCCGCATCAGGCTTGATCCAAATTTCTTTTCGCCCAGTAACAATAATTTGATGAATTTTGAGTGCTTTTTTTAGGCCGTAATTATACCTCTTAGATTGTTTCTGACTTGCTATATCCCTGATTTATGTCCAAAATTGATAAACGCTATAGGTGTAATATCATAGTGGGTAAGGTCCAAAAAGTATTAAATCAATAGCTATATCCGGTAGAACGACGCTATTTGAAACATTGCCTTTATATTCCTAATCTCAATGGTATACATTGTTCTAAATATTGGTTGAGACGAACGGTTTATTGCCCAATATATGTTTTGAAGGGTGAAGGGTCTACCGAGATGATACAAAAGTCCGATATTGGTTTATATCCTGATATATCGTCCAGTATCCCGCTATCCAAAATAAAAATTGTCTATTCGATGCGATTCTGATATTCGATATTTAGAATCTGAGGGCTATAACGAGATTTTTCCTTGGAATCATAGTACTAAAAGTAATAGATTATTGAGGGCAATGAAAAGCTAATTTCTCTTTGGTTTTCTTTTTCCATGGATCATGCGTGTTACTTAATCATGATTTTGATAACACCTTCTATGAATTTAAATCTATATTTGTTAATTTACATTTTAGCATAATAAATATCAAATATAATATTTAAATGACAAAATTACAGAAATTAATTATTCTAAATTAATACCTTACAAAATTCCTTATAATAAATTTGCCATGTGGATTCCAAGTTTCTCTCTCAAAGGAAAGAAAACAATTCTGAAGCATTTTTACAATTAAATTTTGGATTCCTGGTCAACTATTTTACGTTAGGAGGTTTTCTTTTTCTTTTTGTCCCTATTTCTTTTATTTCCTTTTCCTGCTTATATGGAGATGTTTGATGATACAGAGATATCTGTCTTAACTAATTTGATAATATAATGAGAATCTTAAAATACAAACTAATTACAATTAAATTTAAGTTTTAAGAAATTTGGCCTTGTCAAACCCTATTATTTGCATCATTTTTTGTTATTTAGAGTTATTCAAATATATACCCTTAAAATATTGAATATTTAGAAAATTACTCCCAAAATATTGTGCTAATGGACCCCCCAAATCTTGGAAAGTCAGAAAAAATGCCATCTTCATAAGTCAATTGACGGAAGAAATATGAAATTCCAATTATCCCCCATATAACTAACTCACCCCCCCCTCATTTTTCCTCTCTCCCCTTATAATCGAGTTTTTTCTACTTTTCTTGCTCCGTTGAGCTCTCCTCCCCTTCCCCACATCTACCATCAAAAAACTCTCCTCGAGCCACACCCTTGCGAGCTCCTACCCTTTGAAACCTTAGCCCACGACTACATTGTCATCTTCTTCACAATCTTCAATAGCCCCTCCCATAAATTTCTCACCTTTTTCTTTGTAGATCTTAGGGTTTATGGTTTTAACAACAAGAGTTTCTTGCAAACTATTTTTTTGTTGCCAATTTCCCTATTTCTTATTTGTTTTTGATCTATTTCCTAGGGTTTTGCAATCTGGGCATCTACCAATTTCTGTTTTTTCTATTAAAAATACTATATTTTTTGGTTTTAATTAACATGCCTCTAAGAGAAGATGAGGTTTTTTGGGTAAAAAATACCATACCTTTTTTTGGATTTTTTTTTTTTTTTTTGTGAATATGAGAGAAGATGAGCCAGTTTGGTATTGTTGATATTCTTTAATTTTTGTGTTTCTAACAATCAAGGTGTGATAGGATTCTTTTAAAATTGAGGGGGTTATGTTTCTGTGTTACCCCCTGCATCCACCTACCCCTACCACTGGCGGCAACCCACTTCGGTGGCACATTGAATGTTAAAATTGATCATCACCATTCCTTCTACAGGAACCTCCTTGCCTTGCTTCGATTCCACCTTGGATTCGATTGAAGGTTTGATAGGGTTTGGATTTGTTTTTGGTTTTAATTTGGTCCATTTTGCCATTTTTGGTAGCATAATTTTTGGGGAAAGAAGCAAACTCTAAATTTAACGGAGTGATTGGTTTTAGACTATCTGAGATGAAGATCTGGAGGCAAATATTATGGAGAGAATTAGAGGATAGTAGAGGAGGGGTTGATAGAAGCAAGTAGGTTGGGGGTGGAGAGGAAGGAGAGGTGGCACTGGAAGAGGATGTGGAAGAGGAGATGGAGAAGGCTGGGAGTATTTTGGGGTTTAAATATATTCTTTTAAAGCATTAAGGAATATTCTCTGATACGAATGATTTGCTTTTAGCAGATGAGTATTTTTTTGTGACTTCCCAAGGTTTGAAATCAATTATCTAATATAATTTTTTTTTCTTTTTTTCTTTTTTTTTTTTTGGGGGGGGGGGGGGGTAATTTTCTAAATATTAAAAATTTAAAGGGTTATAGAATAACCCAATTATTTATTAAGAAAGGCGATATTCTTTTCTATCCATTTTTGCTTAACAAAATATAAAATGTCAATTGGATAATAAGAGAGAAGTTTCAAAGTTATATACTAGTTTAAATTAAAGATGAATGACAAAAACTAGTTTAAATTTGATAACTGAGTTGGTTTTTTACTGGATTAATTGAAAAAAATTAGTTATGTAATTGAACATAGAAATAGTATTTTAGGTCACTAGGGCTTGCAAAGGACCTCCAAAGGGCCAAGGTCTGGCCAGACCTATGCAAAGCACTAAACATGTCCGCAAAATATAACAAGCCTAAAATTTCGGTCATACCCAATTTTTGAGAGGGCTAGGGCCAGGCTTGGGCTTTTTGATGCCCGACTTAGGGGCCTTTCGTGCTAGAATAGTGACATACAACATAAGAAGGTAGTTTCTCTATTAAAAGTGAGAAAGATTTCTTTCCGTTTCTTTTTTCCCTCTTTTTTCCCCTTCCCTTTTTCCCAAGAGATAGGCGTTTATATATAGAAGCATCCTCGATCGGAGCCCCCACGGCTCACTTCTGCCCCAAATGTGTCCACGTCTGCCCAATCCAGCTCTATCACAACCATTTCTTTCCAGAAGTCAGTAGATTATACTCAAAATACGAGACTATAGGTTGCTTGAATCCTGGAAAGCAACCCTGAGGTTGGTTAACTGTGTAACAGTGTTGTTTCCAGTCTATGTCTATCACAACCTTTTCCCGTAACTCAGTATATTATATTCAAAATATGAGACTGTATTCCCGAGGTCAGCAATTGCAATAGCGTGTCTGTAAACACGATGTCATCATGGTTTCTAATCTAACCTTCACATGAACATACTCATTTAGACTAGTGAACTGCATTTATAGAGGTTTTTGGTTTTTTTTGCCTCCTAGAAGATTTAATCCCAAATCTTGTAATATTGAACTCCCAGTTAGAGCGAACAGTTGCTACTATTCTGCCAGCCTTTGGTATCAGCTTTGTTCAAACTGGGTCTCTGTTTCACCAATGAAGCTCAGCAATAGTGGTTTCTGTTCTTCCTTTAATTTCAATCTGGGTGCAATATGATGAATTGGACTGCAATTCAAGCAAATTGAGAAGGCTTTATGTTAGAGCACAATACAGCTACATCCTGCAGGATAGGGTTGTGTCAGAATTAACCACATCAATGATTGTGGCTGACTTCATCTGTACTTCAGAAGCAAGGGCACCAAAGTAAATAAGCAGTGTAACTACTTTCCACATAAGAGATGATTTTCGTGATAAATAAGCAGTCTTTTGTCTCCAAATGAGAGACAGCAAAAACACCTCAAGATATATTTACCGTGGCATTTAGAGGAGCTTATTAGACTGCAGTGTACCTTCCTGATGAAGCAAAAGAGTTATGTGGGATAATCATTTGAACCATCAAGCACAATAATTGGAGCATTCTACCTTATGCTTCCCTATAATTGCTTTAAAGAGAAATCCCCATCTTAGTCCAACATGTATGTCTTTCTGAATTTTGTATGGTTCTAAGAGTGATTCCATGATAATTAAGTGATGAGTTCCTTCATTGTGAATGCAGGTATTACAATCTGCTTTCAAAATGCACAAACGATCGCTATTTTAACTTGAAGATTCATCTATTTCTAACTCATATGAAAGATTCTACTTGTTGGAGGTGGTTAGCTTATAGTGTAGATGTTATTTTGTGGAATATGAATATGTACAGTATTGCTTCTTATCTGAATTTGCATGCTTTGTTGGTAATCATTCAGACCGAAGATGAAAAGAAGTAAAAAATGTATATTTGGGATATATTTATTCAATGTGTATCCCTGTCGTGCTGTATTTTTTCAAGATTGTGGTCTGCTTGTGTCTGTCACTTTGTTTTGAATAGCCTTTTCAGTTTTAACTATCCCCTATCTTTGCACTGGGGTCACTTGTATTTCTAAAATAATCCTTCTTTTTTCATTTGTACAATGTGAAGAATGTCGATTGTCTCTTCAACATCCCAGCTTCCAAGCCTACTAAGAAGCTCACAAGCCATCTTAGGTCTGCTAGATTTTCTGTATATGGTAGAACTTTTGATGCTCCCTTCTCCATGAGTTGGGCATGAGATACTTTTTGATGTCTACAGATGCTAGTTCAAAGTTTCCTTTGTACGCACCTATAATTTGGGTATTACAGGCCATTGTCTCCTCTGAAATATACTCCTTACTACATTTAGTCAAATTTCAGTTCTGATGTTTAATCTGCTATCCTGAAGTGAAAACATGATGGTATTGTTGGTGTTGTGTAGCCAGCTAGTTGAATTTTTTTTTTGCTGAAGTTAGAGTGAATCAGAATTTTTAATATCTTCCTTTTCGGTTAAAGCCAGAGGAGTTGTTCCTAAAAACTCTTCATTCTTTTAGGAAGAACGACTAATGAATTTAAGGCAGAGACTGGAGGTTCCATTTGATGGTACTTGTTTGGGTCATCAAGTAAGTTCTTATTAACCATTTGTGATTCAGTAAGATAAAAAAGGTTTTTCTGTTTTCTAGCTTAGGTGGACCATTTTGATCCTTTCACCATTGAAAATTAAGATTTCCCTTATTCCTTCACTCTGAGTGGCCATATGGAACTGAATTTGTTACTTAAAATTTGATTTCATTTCAGGACGCCTTGAAACAACTCTGGAGGTTGGCTTATCCACACCGAGAAGTTCCTCCTCTCAAATCAGAGTTATGGAAGGACATGGGTTGGCAAGGCCCCGATCCATCAACAGATTTCAGGTGACATATTATTCATGTGGTTATCAGTTGAATTTTAGATGTAAAATTTAATATTGTTATTTTGGTTTTTTTCAGGAGTGGTGGATTTATATCCTTAGAGAACCTCATATTTTTTGCGGAGAACTATCCAGTAACCTTCATTTGTTTATTGATGATTTTGTTTCCTTTTTCTGAGAAATGTCTTTGATCTCAGATTTTTCTGATGCAGGAATCTTTCCATAGACTTCTACACAAGCTAGATGGGAAGAGGTCTGAATGGGAATATCCTTTTGCTGCAGCTGGTGTTAATTTATCCTTCATGTTAACCCAAATGTTGGGTTTGAAATCGGGTAATTGTTGATGCAAAACCTTATGGACTCATTGTGGGATTCTGGATCTAAAGCACCCTTACCCTTTCTAACAGGCCTTCTTATGTCTAGAACTGGAGCTCGATTCTTAGAATTGCTTGGAGCTGATGAGTTGGCCTTTGATAATCTGTATTGCATAGCGTTTCAGTTACTTGATTCAAAGTGGATCTCAATGCGTGCCTCATATATGGAATTCAATGTAATATTAAGAAATTGGTGTTGTTTCGACCCGGATGATGAGAATTTTTCCCCTTTTTCTTTGTCATTTATTCTTTGGTTTGCACCTTTGCAGGAGGTCCTGAAGTCTACAAGGTCACAGCTGGAGCATGAGCTTGGATTAAAAAACATTTCCAGAGTAGAGGATCTGCCGTCATTTTGCTTGTTAAATGGGTAACACAAGGTTATTTCTGATATCTTTTTGGTTATTAATTTCTATTTTATTTAGAGAAAGTTCTGTTACAACATGTCTATGTATTTAGTAAAACACGGGTATATAACTTATAACTTGAACATTATTTGAGAATTTAAGTTACAGCTCTGACTATGTTTTCAGTTCCATCATGTGCATATACCGGCTGCAAAATCATGTGGAAAAGTCATGGTTATCCTTCTATTTCTCATCTTTTCCCTTACATGATAACCCTCAACTTTCAAAAATGTTTGAGGCTGTGTTCTACAGACTAGGTTAATTGTCAAGTCTGCTTGTTCAGCAATATTCAACTTGTCTTGTTTATGAATATAGAATGGCATAGTCCTGGCATAGTGGCATTTTTGACCATTTGGTCTGATTGTTCTTTAATTAGTTTCTCTAATGTGCTATTCCCTTAATTATATTGATACTTGCTAGCTACTTGTAGACCAGCTGGATAAAAGTTCATAGTTCACATATATTTTTGACATCATTGGCTGTTTTGGCTCTATTAATTTGTGCTTTTCTTTCTGGGAATGTCTTTCTCTATTCTTCAGAGTCGTTTGTATGCTTAGCATTTATTTTTGATAACACTGAGTTGGTCTCTAGATGACTGTTTCCACTCACAAAAATTGTTTAGCTTCTGTCAGTTCAATTCACATCTTTCCCTGCTTTCTAGTTCTCAACTTGATTTTGGGAACTATTCATACTTAACCTATGTATCTTGATTGATGAGCGCCCACGCTTTAAACATGAATAAGTGGTTCCGCTGCTGGAAAGTTTTCATCTTTCGATGGAGTTTCATGTAACAATTAAAAAATTTGGTTAAATGTTCAAATACCATGCTTCTTTCTTTTTCTTTTACTTTTCTAGATCAGTTGGTTGCTTGAATTTCTTCTAAAAAAGGTTAGTTCCTAGAAGGATTTTCATTTTTTATCTGTACACTGTAAACTTTTATATACGTCCCATCTATTTGAGTAGTATAATTTATAGTTACCCATTTATACTGCATTGTACATTGGTGTGCTTGTTTATTGGGTGGGCTGGTTGGAGTATGGAAGTACAGCTTTTTTCTGTGTAGACATCTCTTCATTCTCACTCTTTTGCCATGACAGGGAAGTATAACATATAGAGCTTCCTTCAGTCTTACTCTCTGGTTACTGCAACATGAGAGTAAAATACTTCTTAGTTAAATGTCCATGATGGCATGACATAAGAGTATGATTTCCAGACAGGTATTGTTGGAGATGGTAAATATCCAAAATGTAGATCGCAGGGACACAGCTACATACTTGTTTGTATAGACTATAGTAATTTGATATGTCAAATACTTTTTGTCGGTATGTCAAAGGCTTTGTATCAGTAGAACCGTAAGGTGGTGTCTGGAAGCTGGTTAAGGCCAAAAGCAAACCTGGGTTAGGAATAGAATGGTTGTGGGTTAAATTGGATAGAGTTCATCATGTGCATCCTTGAGCATTTGACTATGGTGTCTTGCAAAATAGACGACGCACTTTACTGTATTGCCAAGTGAGGAGTAAAAGGGTTTTTGAGATACAGTTGGAAGTTTCTTGTTCTTATGATTTTATCTATTATCCCGACTAACTCTTGTGTATGAAAACTCTGGTTATTTCTTAACTTATAGTAGACCACCCTTTAACCCAGCTTAATTCTATAGTACATTAACTCAGGTTATTTAAGCTACCCTATTTAGCTCAAAAATGTTTGGTAATACAATACTGGGGTTGAATTCCTTAAACTGTTGCCTACCCGAGCCTAAAGTAATAACTAGTAAAGAATCCCCTCCTCACCCCCACCCCAAAAGAAGGGGAAAAAATTGGCTTTTTTTCCTCTATGTGGAACAAGCTATTTTTAGCCCTTGTCCCGAGTCAAAACTCGTTCTCTGAACACCTCCAATACACATAAACATGCACACAAGCGCACAGAGAGATGTCAAAAGGAAAAAGGATAATAGAAAAGAAAACAATGGTAAAAGGAAAAATAAGACAGAACTGGCCTGAGCCTTCTAATTGATGAACAAGTTGCATCCAGTGTTTTAAATATCAGCTGCAATATTGATATTGTGGCCAATATTACGACGGTAATATATCGGATGTAAAGTAGCGTCGAAGTTACCTAAATTCGGCTGAATTTAATTTATAATTTCTAAACTCATGATTTTACTTGCAATGTTGAAAATAATGCGTTATTAAACCCGTTATATAAAACCTAACGGAACACCAGCGCTACGTAACAACTAAAAATAATTCAGTGTACTATAATAATACGTTTTTTTTAATGTTATTTTACGATATATTATATAACTTTATGTTAAATTACGTTATGTTACGTTATTTACAATTATTTTTTTAGTAATTTCTATATTGTTGTTGATTATTATTTTGATCAATATTTGATTAATTGTTGGCATGATTGATTACTTGTGAAATTGCTAACTTACTAATTTGCAATTGTTTTCTTGTTCACTTGTTATAATTCATTTTCGGTTGCTAAAATATCTTACTTGTTGATTCTATTAAATTTTTAAGTTTTTAACTGAACTGAAATTAATAATTACAAATAAGATAAATTGAATATTACAAAATATAAATTAATCAATGATAATAACTGGAATTGAAATTAAAAATTGGAATGTTGTTTTCTTCTGTAGATGATGACTAGAACTACGGTTGCTGACTTAATATAATTTATGAAAATAAATATAAAAATTATTGTAAAACTTGATATAAATTTAGTATAAATTATGTATTACAAAATGGTTTTATATTTTTTTAGAAATTTTAATTTTAATTTTTAATTTATAAAAATTATTTTATTTAGTTTTATATTTATTTTTATTAAATAAATAGGAAATTTCATAACCTATGTTATATGTTATGCTTTATATGACATAACCTAACAAAGGCAAAATATTACGCTACTGTTATCGCTATTTTAAACACTGTTTACTTATATGTTGTTTGGACTATCAGTTTATGATTTTTATGTGGACTTGTAAACATAATATGAATATATGATATTTAATTATTTATATTTTCTCCTTTCATTACATAAAATTTTATATATTTATTTATTGATCCGTTTTCATTTTTGTATGATCTAATTATCATTTATGAAGATTCTGTAATTGGCTAGTGGTTATAGATTCATCGGTTTAATGTAAACTGTCAAGATAAGTATATTATAAACTTGTATATATATATATAAATATATAATATATTTTATGTAGCTTTTTATGATGTATGCATAAATTACTTTATTCATATTTATTTTCTATGATGTATGCATGTATATTTACATTCCGATATTTGAAAAATATCATCAATATTTTCTAATAATGATAACCGCAATAAAAATTTCCAATCCCATATATCTGCTATACTTGATATTTAAATTTTTGGTTGCATCATGTCTCAATGACGGATCACAGGGAGAATTAATGACCTCATTTGTTACTTGACTTTCTTGATACAAGTCAGTCTTTCATTTTTGCATCATTTGCTTATGGACATACTGTTTTATGCAATCAAAGAGCTCATGCACGATACTATATGAAAAGTGATAGTCTTGCATCTTATACAAATGACATAGCTTGATGTAGCTACCTCAAATTTGGCTACTGCAAAACTACGCGAGCCACCTATACCTTAATAATGTCAACTTGCCAATATAATTTCCATATTACAACTAATTCATCCATGTGTGTTCTAATCAGCTAATCAAAGGTTATCCTGGCACCCAAGATCAGTAGGGAAGTCACGTGGTGTTTGTTTGTTTATAACTTCTTTTTTAATTAGATTTCTCTCTTTATCAACATCTACAGAAGGGATCATGGCACCTGTGTTGTTTTTCCCGTAATCAAACTCTTAATGGTCAGCTTCTATGAAGTGTGATTACTTCAAAGTGAGTACCATGTCTGTGTCAGATACATATCGGACACCAGTACTTACACGATACATGTCAATTCATGTTGGACATACCGAAGCATGTCGGATATAAGAATAAAAAAACTTGTGCGTCAGAGCCATATCCATTTTCAAAAAGTCACATGAATTGCGTGTTGGAGCTATGTCCATTCTTAAAAAGTTACAGAGATCAGGTGCTGAGCACTATGCAATCGTATATTGTCTAACAAGACAATATTTTTTTGCTATAAATGGGATACTAAATTAGCAGACTCCAAATGCCTTACAAAGATGGATACTTTTGATATTTTATTCAAGTTACTGGTCTATCAGATTGAATTCAGATTTATTTTTTTAATATAATTACTTGATTAGAATCTGTATGTAAATCATTAAAGATTTTCTTTTCTTTCTACTTTAGGAAAAATCATATCTTAATGAATACTAGTTCTGATGCATATTGCATACGTTGAAAAATTGGAAGTTGGAACAATCAGCCCAAGAAAAATAAAAAGAGGCACGAGGCCAAATTAGCCCAATCTGTCTAAAATGAGTGCACCCTAACTGGATGCATGCCCAAGCGAGCGCTGGTGGCTAGTCTCGCACGTGCCCAAGCGAGCCCAGTGGCCAGGCCCGCTCGCCCACCCAAGTGCGCGTGAGCGTCGGGCCTACGCACCCACCTGGGCGCGTGCGAGCGTTGGGCTCATGCACCCAGGCGAGCATGCGAGCGCCAAGCCTGCGTAGGGAGATCAAGAACATACTTCGGAATATTAGGGAAGGTGCTCATTAGAAGTGATTACACATATATTTAGGATTCATTTTAGGAATTTTCTTTCCTTCTTTAGATGCCTCCTGCATGATAAATAGAGACGTATACTGTACAGTTTGAATTATTCAGTGGAAAGAAATCATTCATTATGATTTTATGGTATTAAAGTAACTTAGTTTCAAATCCTAATGGGTGTGCATTTAATTGTAGATTTTAAAGAAAATAATACTGCTTCGTAAATCCCTAGTTTCTGTAACGCTCCATTTCCCGGAGAGATATGGAAACGGAGTGTATTACCGGCGGGCACGTGTAAGTCGACGTGCATGAGGCCTATAAGTATATAAAAGTAGAAATGAATTGAACTAAATACTAGTCATCTATCAGGATCTTGGATATTAGTCTACTGCCATATAAAAGAGAAGATATACATATCTAAAACAGAAAGTAATAATTAGGTACTAATACAGAAGTTGGGAACTAAACCCTCAAAAAAGATATACATACCAAATCCAAAAATACAAAAAGTGGAGGCTTAAGAATCTACTGCTGCTCGGCCTGCTCTAGAAAATACGGGTCGTGCAATAACAGATTCTCGCTCACATTCTCAGTACCTGAGCGTGTAGAGAAACTCAGAGTCAAACCCGACAAGTAAAACAATAAAAGGTAGAGAGCGTGTAATATAAACAAATAAATAAGTTATGAGTATGGATATGAAAGTATGCGCATGTGTGAAAAATATTAAACGATCAAGTAACAATATCAAGCAGAGATATACATGCATATCGAGTCTAAGTTAATATCTTATTTTAGTTTATATTTTGAACTAAATGGTGAAGAAATAGACTCGTATCGTGAAAATACCCGTGCATACCCGTGGCCCGGCCAGAATGCTGGCACTGAAATAGTCATGCCGCTAAGCACTCAAGTAGATACCGATACTGAGTATTCGGTCGTCCCATCAACATGAACTAAATAAGAGATGATGACTCAGTACCATCCGGACGCTCCCGCGGATGGGCCCTTATTTTAGTTGCGCAACCTATTCTAAACTTTTCGCGATACAATATTTGTCCACCCTTTATTTCTCCGATAACCCAAGATTTCAGTTATATTACATGCAAATCAATCCGAAATATGATGAACCAATCATGTCAAGGTTAATACATATACATGTCCAGTAACAAGAAATATGTGGTCCATGTCAAAATCAAGTTAACAGGCAAATCAGGATCTATGGCACTATTAAGACATATGTATGTACTAATAAAAAAAATCTGGCATATTTTCATGTATCTTGTACAAGTAATTAGTATGTATATGTCAAGACAAGCATGATGGAGTGTCGAAATTAAGTTAACAGACAAGTCAGGATTCATGACATTATCAAGACATATGTATGTACTAATAAGGAAAATCCGACATATTTTCATGTATCTTATATAAGCAATTAGTATATATATATGTCAAGACAAGTATGATGGAGTATACAATGTTAGAATGAATGTTAAAAATAATGATCATGTATGTAAATCCACACATGAATACAAGTATACATATAAATACGTACGTGAGTATTAAGATATAAAAATACCTATGATGACCATGTATATAAATCATACATATACAATTATGGATATAAACACATATTAGGTAAGTGGGTACTAAATTGTAAAGATAAGAATTAAATAGGCTTAACACTTTTATAACGATTACTTTAACAACATATTGATTTTCTAAATTTTAGCATGATTTCATAGTATGGAAAGTAACAATTTATTAAATCTTAGACATGTATATATTTTTCAAGTAAACATGGATTAGCATTGAAAGAATTATGACCTAACATAATATCTCGTATAAAAGAAATATTTTAACAATTTGATGTAGAAACTTATTTGAAATCTTCTTTTTAAAAACATTATTATGTATATATATATATATATATATATATATATATATATATATATATATATATATATATATATATATATATATATATATACACTTATGTTCTAATGGCAAGTGGAAAGTGATTTAAAATCATTGCATTATACACGAAGAATTTATGTAGAAAACTTCAAATTTATATCCAATATGATGAACATTCATAAAGGTGGCATTTTTATAATTTAAAAATTAAGTATATAGTTTAATTTTACAACTTGTAGTTTAAGAATGAGAGATTATAAATAAAATGATAAATTCGATACATAAATATAGAGTAAAGTGTAAAAATTATATTTTTATTTTTCTAGAATAATCTTAGAGATTTTTGTATAGAAATATTATCTTTTTAAATTTTAACAAATTAAGATTCTAAGTTAACCATAAATAATTAGAGTTAAAAATAAAATATGAGAGTGGATGTAGTTTTACTTGCCTTGATGGATAGGAAAATAAGCCTATTTTAAGGCTAAAGAACTTTTTCTCTTTTTCTTCTCTTTTCTTATTCTTCTCTTTTCTTCTTCTCTTGAGTTGGGGTAAAAAAAATAAAAGAAAGAGATGAAGGAAAAATGAAGGAGAGAAAACAAATGAAAGAAAGGGAAGAAAAAAAATATAGGCAAACGAGGGATATGGGGGGGTAAGATGATGGTTTGTTATGCTTAGCCAAAAGACAAGTATGGTAAAAATAAGGTATAGGTGAATAAAGACAAATTAGGTATAGGACAAATGGATACTAATAATAGGTTATTAGAGTTGTTTAAGGTTATAATTTCAAATTAAACTTATCCAAATAAAGTCAAACTTTATTTTTACAAGTTAAAGAAGAGAGACTAGTCAAAATATGTGTAGCGTCCACCGGTGATTAAAATAATATTATTTTAAGTGATTATCCAGAAAATTTCAAAAACAAATAACCAAAAATATAGAAAAATGAGACGAATACAATGAATTCACTGTTATATATATTTGACATCATGAACATAAGTTATGATAGAATTTAGGTTGTTATATCCTACCCTCCTTAAAAAAAATTCGTTCTTGAAATTAATTTTTTTATTTGAGAAACAAAAATAAATACAATAATAAGTTTATATATATACATGTGCATACGGGAATGGATAATAATATTATGAATACGATACCTGACGTGTTCACTCAAAACAAGCGGGAATACTTCTTCCGGACATCATCCTCTCGTTCCTAGGTAGATTCTCCTGGCGAGTGACTATCCCATGACACGAGAACGAGAGGAATCGTGCGGTTCTTCAGAATTCTCTCCTTTCGATCAATAATGGCAATTGGTTCTTTCTCAAAAGTCAAATCTATTCCTAATTCCACATCGGAAAGATCTACAACACGGTTCTCATCTCCAATGCATTTTCTCAGTTGAGAAATATGAAATACATTGTGCACTGCATTCAACTCTGATGGCAAGTCAAGTCGATAAGTCAAGTTTTCAACTCTCTCGACAATAGCAAAAGGGCCAATATATCTAGCATTGAGTTTCCCTCTCCTACCAAATCTAACAACTCCATTGGTGAAATCTTGAGGAATACTCTGTCTCCAACTTCGAACTCCAATGGCCTTCTCTGATGATCTGCCCATTTCTTTTGCCTATCCTGTGCAACCCTCAAATGCTCCTTGATGACCTTTACTTGGTCTGTCATCTGAGTGACTATCTCTGGTCCTAATATGCTGCGCTCTCCAACATCGTCCCAACACAAGGGCTATCTCCACTTCCTGCCATACAAAGCTTGAAATGGAGCCATCTTGATACTCGCGTGATAACTGTTGTTGTAGAACTCTACCATATATAAATGATCCTCCCATGAACCTCCGAAATCTAGCACACAAGCCCTCAGTATGTCCTCTTAGGTCTGAATGGTTCGCTCAGATTGTCCATTTGTTTGAGGATGATACGTCGAAGAAAGATCTAAATGAGTCCCTAAATTCTTCATCAGACTGGTCTAATAGTGCGATCTGAACCTAGTATCGTGATATGAAACAATCCACTCTGGAACTCCATGCAGTCTCACTATCTCTTGCATGAATCTCCTTGCCAAATTTTCTATCGACTGGCCCACCCTAAAAGGAATAAAATGGGTTGATTTCGTCAAGCGGTCTACGATCACCCAAACTGCGTTATTACCCTTCGGATTTCTGGGAAGACCCGTCACAAAGTCCATGGCTATCTTCTCCCATTTTCACTCCGGAATAGGTAAGGGCTGAAGCAAACCTGCGGTCCTCTGATGCTCGGTCTTCACCTGCTGACAAATCAGACATTTTGATATATATTGAGCAATCTCTTTTTTCATTCTTGGCCACCAGAAGTGTTGTCTCAGATCTCTATACATCTTGGTACTACCCGGGTGAGTAGAATATGCTGATTTATGAGCTTCTGCTAACACCTCATCTCTAACCTCTCCTCTGGGCACACACAACCTACCACCGAGACGAAGTGAGCCATCTGCATGCACTGAGATGTCTGGTCTCTTGTCCGCTTCCATCTTGTTGCTAAGCCTTTTCAATCTCCCATAATTGTTCTGGGCTTCTTTGATCATATCAATCAGTGTAGATCAGTGTTTTAAATACCGGTCGATATACCGGTATATTAGCCGGTATATCGTTAAAATTGAAGAAACGAGACGATATGGGCATTTTTTAACCGTTTATCTTTTTGGACCGGTGTGGGCCGATATATCGGCCACGTGGCGATATATCGTCGGTATCGAGATGTCTAATACTGGCCGGTATTGGATAATATTGGTTATTGGATTTTGGGTTTTGGTTACGGGTTAAACCCGTTAATCCGTTAAGATCCGACCCGTTAAGAAATAAAACGGGCCGGAAGGGAGAAAAATCTTATTATTTTTCGCATTTTCTCTCTCTCCCGGCTATCCGAGCGTTCCCTCCCCATGACGAAAAAGCCTAACCCCAAATTTTTCCCAAATCAGCCCTAAATCTCTCTCCGATTCTTCTTCTTCCACTCTCTGGCTCTCTCTCTCGTTCTCTCACTGCGATCGTCGGCCGATCGAGCCGAACGGTCCGAACCCTAACCCTAATTTCCCAATCCATACATAAATCTCTCTCGTATTCTCTCTATCTTTTTTCTCCGCTCTCCGATAACTCTTCTCCTACTCTGGGAGTCTTCGAAGGGTGCTCGCCGTTCTCTAGTGGGGCAGTGGCCGCCTGCCATGTAAGTGAAGTTTGTTTTTTTAATATTAATTTGATTTAGAGTTACAAAAATTCGTTAATTTCTTTTATAATTGTGCTATTTAGGTTTAATTGATTGCGATTTATGTTAGATTTTTTTTGGTGTAATTTGAGGGGAATTGCTAAGTTGGGAGGGCTGAACCCGCGGGTAGTCTACAGTGATTTCTTGAATCACTGATTCACACTGAATCAGTGATTCGATTCACTGATTCAGTGTGAATCAGTGAACCGAATCACTGATTCAATGTGAATCAGTTACTTGAGTCACTGATTCACATTGAATCAGTGATTCGGTTCACTGATTCACACTGAATCAGTGAATCGAATCACTGATTCAGTGTGAATCAGAGATTCAAGAAATGATTTTGTGTGTGAGTTTCATTCTAGATAAAATTTGTAAATTTGAGTGTTTACTATTTATATGTATTCACTGTTGTTGCAGATTCACTGTTTCATGCTAGATTAACTGTTGTTGCAGATTATAATTTCTTTAATTATGTCTTAAATATGGTGGGTACAGTGAATGTAGTAGCATATTCAATTTAATACAATTTTCATAGTATAGATGCAAATTGATGTGAAATAATATAAGTTTAGTTTTGTTTACTATTTATACAATTTTCACTAGTGTTGTTACAGATTCTTTAATTATAGATCACTGCTTCTTAGGTTTGGTTATGTGAAATAATATATGTTTAGTTTTGTTCATTAAAGTGAAGGGAGATTGCAACTGTATATGACACAAATTAATGCGAAATACACGGGACGAGTATGAGACATCACATAGCATGTATTGTAAATATTGACATATATTTGCAGTGTTTTAAAATAGTAAATACACATAAATACACATAGCATTTATATGATTATTTTTTTAACTTAGATTATATTTATTAACTTTATTTATTTTAGTAAAAGCTTGAATTCTTAAATAGATTAAGTTAATATAAATTAAGTGCAACAATTATTTAGCTATTTAGTTAATTAATTGTTTGTCTTTTTCACTCCACTTTTTTGAGGTCAGAAATAACTTGAATGATGTCATCTTCTGGTGCTTTCAATGTCCAAGAGAAGCGAGGAGGTAAATATCTAGCTTGGGAATGGGAAAAAAAAGTACCCAATAAGTCCAATAAAGTGGAGTGTAATTTCTGTAAGAATGAATATGGGGGAGGTATTACCCGCTTGAAGGAACATTTAGGTCGTGTCAGCGGGAATGTCAGATGCTGTCCCCTGATCCCAGATTACATGAAGCAGAAAGCTCTGGTAATGCTAAGTAAAACTAGAGAAGTAAAGGAAGGGAAAGCAACAGAACTTCAAAATTTGTTAAAAGAAGTTTGTGTTCGGGAAGAAGAAGATGAGACAACTCGAGAGGAGTCATCTTCTCGCAAAATAATAGGTCAATCTTCCCGCAAAACAATAGGACCGATGGATCAATTTGCTGTTCGATCGGTCGAGGAAGCAGTAGAAGCAGCTCAAAGATAGCCTACTGTGCTATCAACCTCCAGAAAAAAGGCCAGAGACGATGCAATTCGATACATTGCCAGGTTTTTTAATGAAGGAGGGCTTGTATTCAATATTGCTACGCAGCCAGTTTTTATGCAGATGGTCCAAACTATTGGCATGTATGGACCAAACTTACAGACTCCTAGTCCATACGAGCTAAGCGAGACTTGCATCCAAAGAGAGGTTGAGGAGGCAAATGCAACTCTTGAATCATTCAAACGGAGTTGCCGAACAAATGGCTGCACTTTAATGACTGATACGTGGTCGGATCGGAAAGGGAGAAGTTTAATGAATATCGTTGTACATTGTTCGGTCGGTACAGCCTTCTTATTGTCTCAAGATGCATCTTCTGAGAGACACGATTGCAGTTATATCCACAAATTTGTGGAGAGGGGAATGAACGAGGTTAGCGCGGAAAATGTTGCACAGATTGTGACAGATAATGCCTCGAACAATATGACTGCAGCAAACACATTGGCTCTGACGCATCCAAATATATTTTGGACACCTTGTGCAACACATACAGTTAATCTGATGCTTGCGGATATTGAAAAAATTAAACATATCCGAAGTGCAATTATGATGGGGAGATCAGTCTCCATGTAAATATACTGTCACACCAAATCTTTAGATATAGTGAGGAAGGCGATTGGTGTAGAGCTAATAAGGTCGGGTACAACTAGGTTTGCTATGGTATTTTCTCTTTATCATCAATCAGAGAGGAGCTGCAATATATATTTATTTCTAATGACTGGATGGATTGCACTCTTTCCAGAACAGATGCAGGCAAGAAGGTATTTATTTTAATTAATAAAAAAATTTATTTTATAATTTTAAATTATACGTTATTCATATTTTTTAATACATTTTTTATGAATGTTTAGGTTGCAGAAATAATTGCTAAAAATAAATTTTGGGACATCAAAAATATTGTCCTAAAAGTATTCACTCCACTAGTGAAAGTTTTGCGTAGAGTTGATGAGGACAAGTTCTCTTCAATGGGCTTTCTGTATGGTGACCTAGAGACTGCTAAAGAGAAGATTAGAGATGCTCTAGGGGGTGAAGAGAAGAAATATCTTTCAATATAGAAGATTATTGATAGGAGATGGGAGAAAAAACTTAAGGGTCCTCTGCGTAGAGCTGGATATTTCTTGAACCCTCTGTATTATTATGCGAAGCAGTCTTAGATTGATGCTGATAGGTCGTTCATGTCGGGCTTCATTGACGTGATGCACAGATTCTATCCAAATGATCATGATAGAATTGATAAGATTGCACAGTAGCTCTCAATGTATCAAAATCAAAATGGATCATTTGGAATGTCTTTTGCAGGGGCAGCAGTAAAGAGAATCATTAATTCAGGTATGCATTTCAATTTAAGAAATGCAAAATTCAATTTATTTTTAATTAAAGAAACTATTAAATAACTAATAACTATTTCTAAATATTCATTGCTAGCTCAATGGTGGCAATTCTACGGGACAGATGCTCCCGAATTGAGGATTATGGCAATGAGAATCTTGAGCCTGACAACCAGTTCTTTGGGTTGTGAACGGAACTGGAGCACATTTGAGATGGTATTATAATTTTAACTTTTCTAATTAAATATTTCTTTCACCCAAATAGATATGTTCTAAGTTCGTTTCATGTGATTTCTTTTATTTAGGTGCATACGAAGAAAAGAAATAGGCTAAGTTCTAGAAAATTGCATGACTTAGTCTTTGTCAAATTCAATGCTTTCAAGAGCAAATTTTCAATCCTAAATAAAGATCCACTAGTAGCATAAAATGAAGAGGAAAAGGTCACCGAGTGGTTCATGCCTGAAAAAAAGAATGGCGATCCTTATGAGACTAGTGATGATGAAGTATTTCCTGGAGAACAATTGACTTTTCGACATGTATCAATTGCTGTGGGTGCTAATCCGAAGAAGAGAAAAAGTGGAAGAGTTAAGCCATTTAAGTCGAAGAGTAGTAAAACTTCAAAGGGAAAAGCATCATCACCTTCAAAGTCTAAGCAGCGGCACGCATCAGATGATGACGATGAGGAAGAAGTTGACACATCATCAGCAGATTCGTCATAGATGATGAGGAAGGCATGCCATCAAATGAACCAGTCGACTCTGAATCTAGCTAGAAAATATATTGTAATGACCGATATTTAAAGTTTCTAGCATGTTTCAAATAAACTCATTTAAATGACAATATTGTAATTTTATAAATTATATCACTTATGTATTGTAGAAACACTTTTCTTTTATCTTGAAAACTTATTTTTTCTTAATTTTATGATTGTATTTCGCTCCGTGCATATGCGAACGTTCTAAACGGTATCTGCAAATTCGTAAGTTAAATGTAAATAAGCCAATGTAAGTACTATAAACTCATTTTATTTTTTTTATTATGTTCTATATAGCCAATTATATGATTATTTTTTAACTGGTATGACACTGATATGCCACTCCGGTATTTAGGGTCATATCGCGATATTCCGCCCGGTATCCGGTAACCGGTGTGTAATTTGGCTGATCGGTATGGGACCGGTGGCCGATATTTAGAACACTGGTGTAGATCGAAATCGTAACTCTATGAGCTGCGCTGTCATTCCTGACAGTAGAACTTCTAATTCCACCCTCTCCATGTCTTTTAAGATTTCTTTCTGTCGAGTCAGATACATAGCCATCGGCTTCCTACTCAAGGCATTTGGCACTACGTTGGCTTTTCCCGGATGATAGCGGATGTCCAAGTCAAAATCTGTTACAAGTTCAAGCCATCTGTGCTGCCTCATGTTCAACTCTTTCTGAGTGAAGATATACTTAAGACTCTTGTGATCAGTATACACTTCTACCCTTTCGCCCAATAGATAATAGCTCCAAATCTTAAGGGTATGTATTACTGCCGCTAGCTCTAGATCATGTGTAGGATAGTTTTGCTCATGAGGTCTAAGCTGCCGGGAAACATACTCGATCACTTGACCATTCTGCGTAAGTACGCAATCCAACCCTTTGCTAGATGCATCACAGTATATCCTCATATCGCCTGAATCATTAGGAATTGCTAACACTGGTGCTGTAGTCAATCTGCACTTCAGCTCTTCGAATGCACTATCACACTCCGTGGTTCCCTCGTACTTCTCCCCCTTCTACATCAGCTTTGTTAGTGGCGCTGCTGTTTTAGAGAAATTCTGTACGAATCTCCTATAGTATCCAGCCAATCCAAGAAAACTACGTATTTCTGAAGCCGATTTTGGAATCGATCAATTAAGTACGGCCTCCACTTTCTTGGGATCTGCTGACACACCATCTCCAGATATTACATGGTCCAAGAAAGCGATCTTGTCCAACCAGAAGTCGCACTTGCTCAGTTTGCCGAACAATTGTTGTTGCCTGAGAGTCTGTAAAACTATCCTCAAATGCTCTACGTGCTCTTTCCTACTCCGAGAGTACACGAGAATGTCATCGATGAACACCACTACAAACTGATCCAAATATTGTGCAAACACCTGGTTCATCAAACTCATGAAGACTGCGGGAGCATTGGTCACACCAAATGGCATCACTAGATACTCAAAATGTCCATGCTGCATCCTAAATGCTGTTTTTGGAATGTCCTTTTGAACTCGCACCTGATAAAAACTAGAACGAAGGTCAATCCTAGAGAATACCTTAGCTCCGCCTAGTTGATCAAATAAGTCCACAATTCTTGACAAAGGGTATCTATTCTTGATGGTGATTGCATTCAAACCCCTATAGTTAACACATAACTTTTGGCTACCATCCTTCTTTCCTATCAACAACACTGGAGCTCCCCAGGAAGAAACATTAGGCCTGATAAATCCAAGCCTTAGTAGCTCATCAACATGTCTCTTGACTTCTGCTAGCTCTTCTCGATCCATTCGGTATGGTGGTTTGAATACAGGCTCTGCATCAGGAAGAGTATCGATGGTGAATTCCACGACTCCGACTGGAGGCAACTCTGGCAACTCCTCGGGAAACACATCTAAATATTCTGATATTATTGGAATCATCCCCTCACCTATCTCTATGGCATCAAGAACTCCACATCTCGGTGTCACCTTGAGCCCAGCTGGCCCCAAGGATTTACTTCCACTAAGAAATTCAAACTTAGTATGACTTGGAATTCGAAATATCACCTTCTTGCCACGACAGTCAATCACTGCATAGAAAGTACTCAACCAATCCATCTCTAGGATGACATCATATCCACCATTATCTATCACCAAGAGATTAACATAAAACTCTCAGCTACTCACTGCCACGGGACACAATCGACACTTTCGGCTAGATATAACACTACCATTTCTCGTCTTAATATCTCACCCAACAGATAAATTAACAAAATCAGTTGAGTTATGCAAAACAAAATCCGATGATATGAAACAATGAGATGCACCTGAATCAAATAATACATGAGTTGGAGCACGGCCTACGAGAAGCATACCTGTCACAACCCCTTCTGAAGTTTGAGTCTTCTCGGCCGTCATCAATCGGACTTGTCCCTGTTTCTTACCCTTCTCGGTCTGAGCTCTATTAAAAGCATGTTGTTGCGGCACCAATGGTCCTCTGAATTGATTCCTGGGGCCTTTGAGGTGGTGGTGCTGTCACTGTCTGCCTTATTATTGCCTGATACACGCCTCCTGATTGCTCAAATCCCTGACTGGTACTACCTGCTAACTGCTGTCTATTTGGACATGCAGATATCTTGTGGTCCGATGATCCACAAGCCAAACATAATCCCTGTACCCTCCAACAATCCTTCTGCATATATCCTGGTATGTGACAGATGCAGCACACTATCTGGCTCGGTGCAAGCCCCATTGGCCGCTTGGTTGGAGGAGCACCAACATATTGAGTTGACTGCGATCTGGTGGAACTGTCTATTCGGCGCTGCGACCTGAGGTCTCTTCTCCCTAAATACCTGCTCTTATCGACAGGCTGCACTATATACCTCAGAGTATGAACCGAAAATTTGCGATGCTAGATGCTCTCGGATGTCATAACGCAGTCCCTGCTGGAAGCGATAAGCTCTGTCCTCGGTCTCAATCAACTTCGGAGCAAACCTGCTCAATCTGACGAACTCTGCTGCGTACTCATCAACTGTTTTATCTCCCTGCTGGAGAACCATAAATTGCCTCTCCATCTCATGTCGAGCCGATGGATGAAAGAAATGGTCATAGAAGGCCTCAACGAACTCCTCCCATGTTACAGGCCCTACATGCCTCTTCTCCTTGGCTAACCACCAAATCCGCGCAATATCCACCAACTGGATTTGCATAACACCAACACGACTCTCATTTGAAATCCTAGCAGCCTTCAAAAGATTTTCTATATTCACGATCCACTACTCTGCCTCCAACGGGCCTCCTGTACCCGAAAATATAGATGGTTGAAACTGACGGAAATCTGATACTGTCCCGGGTCTCTCTTGTCTATGGAGTCCTGTCATGCGCTCCAGCACTGCTGCCGTTGTCTGTTGGGCCTGGGCAACTTTTATAACTAAATCTCTTTATGCAACTGGATCGTGTGGAGTGGCTTCATGTGTACCAACCCTAGCTGGACCAGCTCCGTGTAGATGTGCTCGAGCTGGACCAACTCTAGGTGGACGACGAGGTGGCATCTAGGTGAAATTTGAACAAGAATAGAAATGAGAAAGGAATATGGTAGATATTCAACTTACAAGGGAGTCAAGCGACAGGTGTTGAATAAAAAAAAATATTGTTAGTAGACATGTTCTTTTGCATATACATATATGTATATATATACACACATATGGCAGTAGTGCTAAGGTCTTCCTAAATCAACCTAGAGCTCTGATACCACTCTGTAACCTCCCATTTCCCGATGAGATATGGAAACGAAGTGCATTACCAGGGGCACGTGTAGTCGACGTGCATGAGGCCTATAAGTATGTAAAAGTAGAAATGAATTGAACTAAATACTAGTCATTTACCAGAATCTTGGATATTAGTCTACTGCCATATAAAAAAAATGATATACATGTCTAAAATAGAAAGTAATAATTAGGTACTGATATAGAAGTTGGGAACTAAGCCCTCAAAAGAGGTATACATATCAAATCCAAAAATACAAAAAGTGGAGGCCTAAGAATCTACTGCTGCTCGGCCTGCTCCAGAAATTATGGGTCGTGCAATGGCGGATTCTCGCTCACATCCTCAGTACTTGAGCATGTGGAGAAATTCAGGGTCAAACCCGACAAGTAAAATAATAAAAGATATGAAGCGTGTAATATAAATAAAGAAATAAGATATGAGTATGGATATGAAAGTATGCGCATGTATGAAAAATATTAAACGATCAAGTAACAATATCAAGCAGAGATATACATGCATATCAAGTTTAAGTTAATATCTTATTTTAGTTTATATTTTGAATTAAATGATGAAGAAATAGACTCGTATCGTGAAAATATCCGTGCATACCCGGGGCCCGGCCAAAATGCTGGTGCTGAAATAGCCATGCCGCTAAACACTCAAACAGATACCGATACTGAGTATTCGGTCGTCCTATCAATATGGACTAAATAAGAGATGATGGCTCAGTACCATCTGGACGTCCCTGCGAATGAGCCCCTATTTCGGTTACGCAATCTATCCTAAATTTTTCACAATACAATATTTGCCCACCCTTTAATTCTCCTATAACTCAAGATTTCATGTTATATTACATGCAAATCAATCCGGAATATGATAAACCAATCATGTCAAGATTAATACATATGCATGTCTAGTAACAAGAAAGATGTGGTCTATATCAAAATCAAGTTAACAGGCAAGTCAGGATCCATGGCACTATAAAAACATGTGTATGTACTAATAAGAAAAATCCGGCATATTTTCATGTATCTTGTACAAGTAATTAGTATGTATATGTCAAGGCAAGTATGATGGAGTGTCGAAATTAAGTTAACAAGCAAGTCAGGATTCATGGCATTATCAAGACATGTGTATGTACTAATAAGGAAAATCCGATATATTTTCATGTACCTTATATAAACAACTAGTATATATATGTCAAAACAAGTCTGATGGAGTATAGAATGTTAGAATGAATGTTAAGAAAATGATCATGTATGTAAATCCACACATAAATACAAGTATACATATAAATACGTATGTGAGTATTAAGATATAAAAATACCCATGATGACCATGTATATGATTCATACATATAAAATTATGCATATAAACACATATTAGGTAAGTGGGTACTAAATTGTAAAGATAAGAATTAAATAGGCTTAACACTTTTATAACGATTACTTTAACATATTGATTTTCTAAATTCTAGCATGATTTCATAGTATGGAAAGTAACAATTTATTAAATTTTAGACATGTATATATTTTTCAAGTAAAAATAGATTAGTATAGAAAGAATTATGACCTAACATAATATCTCGTATAAAAGAAATATTTTAATAATTTGATGTAGAAACTTATTTGAAATCTTTTTTTAAAAATATGATTATGTATATATATATATATACCTATGTTCTAATGGCTAGTGGAAAGTGATTTAAAATCATTGTATTATACACGAAGAATTTATGTAGAAAGTTTCAAATTTATATCCACTATGATAAATATTCATAAAGGTGGCATTTTTATAATTTAAAAATTAAGCATATAGTTTAACTTTACAACTTGTAGTTTAAGAATGAGAAATTATAAATAAAATGATAAATTCGATACATAAACTTAGAGTAAAGTGTAAAAACCATATTTTTTTTTTTTTTTAGAATAATCATAGAGATTTTTGTATAGAGATATTATCTTTTTAAGTTTTAACAAATCAAGATTCTAAGTTAACTATAAACAATTAGAGTTAGAAATAAAATATGAGAGTGGATGTGGTTTTACTTGTCTTGATGGATAGGAAGATAAGCCTATTTGAAGGCTAAAGAACTTTTTCTTTTTTTCTTCTTCTCTTTTCTTTTTCTCTTGAGTTGGGGTAAAAAAATAAGAGAGAGATGAAGGAAAAATAAAGAAGAGAAAATAAATGATAGGAAGGGAAGATAAAGATATAGACAAAGGAGGGATATGGGGGTAAAATGATAGTTTGTCATGCTTAGTCAAAGGACAAGTATGGTAAATATAAGGTATGAGTGAATAAAGACAAATTAGGCATATAACAAATTAATACTAATAATAAGTTATTAAAGTTGTTTCAGGGTATAATTTCAAATTAAACTAACCCAAATAAAGTCAAACTTCATTTTTACAAGTCAAAAAAGAGAGACTAGTCAAAATATGTGTAGCGTCCACCGGTGATTAAAATAATATTATTTTAAGTGATTATCCAGAAAATTTCAAAAATAAATCACAAAAAATATAGAAAAAAAGAGACGAACACAACGAATTCACTCTTAGATATATTTTTCTCAGGAACATAAGTTATGATAGAATTTAAGTTGTTATATCTTACCCTCCTTAAAAAAATTTCGTCCTCGAAATTAAATTTTTTTTGAGAAACAAGAATAAATACAATAATAAGTTCATATAGACGGGAATGGATATTAATATTATGAATATGATACCTGACGTGATCACTCAAACAAGCGGGGATACTTCTTCTGGACATCATCCTCCCGTTCCCAGGTAGATTCTCCTGGCGAGTGACTATCCAATGACACGAGAACGAGAGGAATCGTGCGGTTCTTCAGAATTCTCTCCTTTCAATCAATGATGGCAATTGGTTCTTTCTCAAAAGTCAAATCTATTCCTAATTCCACATCGGAAAGATCTACAATACGGGTCTCATCTCCAATGCATTTTCTCAGTTGAGAAATATGAAATACATTGTGTACTGCATTCAACTCTGATGGCAAGTCAAGTCGATAAGCCAAAGTTTCCAACTCTCTCGACAATAGCAAAAAGACCAATATATCTAGCTTTGAGCTTCCCTCTCTTACCAAATCTAATAACTCCATTGGTGAAATCTTGAGGAATACTGTCTTAAATTTCGAACTCCAATGGCCTTCTGTGACGATCTGCCTATTTCTTTTGCCTATCCTGTGCAACCCTCAAATGCTCCTTGATGACCTTTACTTGGTCTATCGTCTGAGCGACTATCTCTGGTCCTAATATGTTGCGCTCTCTAACATCGTCCCAATACAAGGGTGATCTGCACTTCCTGCCATACAAAGTTTGAAATGGAGCCATCTTGATACTCGCGTGATAACCGTTGTTGTAGGAGAACTCTACCATATACAAATGATCATTCTATGAACCTCCGAAATCTAGCACACAAGCCCTCAGTATGTCCTCTAAGGTCTGAATGGTCCGCTCAGATTGTCCATCTGTTTAAGGATACGTCAAAAAAAGATCTAAAATAGTCTCCAAACTCTTCATCAAACTGTTCAATAGTGCGATTTGAATCTAATATCGCGATCTGAAACAATCCGTTCTGGAACTCCATGCAGTTTCACTATCTCTTGCATGAATCTCCTTACCAATCTTTCTGTCGACTGGCCCACCCTAAAAGGAATAAAATGGGTTGATTTCGTCAAGGGGCCTACGATCAACCAAACTGCGTTATTACCCTTCGGACTTCTGGGAGGATCCGTCACAAAGTCTCATAAGCATGACAATTATTATGAGACTAGTGATGATGAGGTCTTCTCTATAGAGCAATTGACTTTTCAACAGGTATCGATTGTTATGGTTGCTAATCTGAAGAAAATGAGGAAGAGTGAAAGAGTTAAGACATCTAAGTTCCAAAGTAGTAGAACTTTTAAGGGGATAACATCCTCATCTTTAAAGTCTAAGTAGCGGCCCGCATCAGATGAAGATGAGGAAGAAGCATACACATCATCATATTCGTCATCAGATGATGAGGAGTAAGGTATGCCTTTGAATGAGCCAGTTGATTCAGACTCTAATTAGAAAATGTATTGTAAACATTGATATTTAAAGTTTCTAGCATATTTCAGATAAACTCATTTAAAAGACAATATTGTAATTTTATAAATTATATCACTTTTTGTATTGTAGAAACACTTCTCTTTTTTCTTGAAAACTTATTTTTCCTAATTTTATGATTATCTGTCGCTTTGTGCATATACGAACGTTATAAACAGTATCTGTAAATTCGTAATTTGAATGCAAATAAGTAAAAATAAGTACCATAAACTTGTTTTATGTGTTTTAATATGTTATATATAACCAATTATATGATTATTCTTTAATCAATATGATACCGATATGACACTCTGGTATTTAGGGTCATATCGCGATATCTCGACCGGTATCTAGTATTCAATATGTATTTGGCTGACTGGTATGAGACCGATATTCAATATTTAGAACACTGGAAAACTAGGATGATTCATCCTAAAATGCCATAACAAGAGTTTATTAATCTTAGAAATAGATGTAAAATCACAGATAACAGTTTGATATTGTTCACTCACTTTAGCCACTTCAAAATTGTAGAGTCCCTCCCACTTCTTAGCATTGCCAATCGTCTTCCCCGATGATAGGTCCTAAAAATTACAATGAGAGGAAAAAATTTAGTAGAGCAATTGAGTGTTTAGTCAACTGATTGATAGTCAAAAAATGTATGATAATTTCAGAACATGAAGGACGGATTTTAGGATGATCGAGCTACTGATACGGATACTCCCTTTGCTTGCAACAGAGGAGAATGCTCCATCTGCAATCATATTTCCAACACATGGTGAATATGACTAAAAAAGATGGTAAGAATCGGTCATATGGTTAGATGCCTCATAATCTATAAGTCAGGGAGTATGAGTGCGGGAGGTGGTTAAGACTTTCAAAAAATTGCCTCTATGGGCTAAGGAACCAGAAGGGATATTTGTGGATGACCAACCTGAGGCTTGAAGGGCAGAAATCATTTCCAGATTTTTCCTAATTGGTTAGGATTGAAAATATTGCCTAGAATGGAGTGCTTTCCCCCTGATATTCTCCATAATGAGTTCACTGGAGAAATTATCGAGTCCCGTTGAAATCATGATGGAGTTGGCTTCGGTTCTATTCGTGTGAGTTTTCGAAGTCACCGACTCTTAGTTATTGATGGAGACTTTTGTCATTGTTAGCTCGGTTTAGGAAAGAACCGGTTCTAATACATGTTGAAATTCCTGTCATTAAACCAAAACTCCAAAGTTATGGTGAGGAGTGAGGAAAATTATTTTATATTTTAACACCATCACTCTTGAACTGATTAAAACCAGTCAATATTACGGGGTAATCCTCCATGTATTGAACAAAATTTTGGACGCAAGCATCGTGCTTTACGTATGAATGAGGACACCTCTCATGATTTGAGAGATTACTTGTCTCAAAAGAGCAGTGCAATGCAACCTACTTCTCGATATCAGTGTGAACCGCTAATTTCAACCGTATTAACAAGTTGTAATTGTATGACAAGGCCATCTGTTTTCGATCGAATTACTGACACAAAAAGGACTTCCAGGAAGATGTATTCTGTAATTGATTTACCCATTGCTACATCTAATATGGTTAGCAAGGGCAAACAAGTTAAAAAAAGTGACTTCTCAGACTCGAAGTTCTCTCCAAGATTGAAAGGAGTATTTGTTGAACCTGAAGGAGTGTATTAATGCACCCGGATTAAGAAAGGAGTCGCTATACCGTTGGATTATAAATTGTTGGTAAGAGGACCTGATGAAGAAGATAAAGATAGGCACTTTGCCATAGCGTTATCATATTCTTTTAGAAAACCAAGAACGACTCAAGCAACAAGAGTCAATTGGCGAGATGGAATAGCTTTTGACCGAATTGTTGGCTCGCACCAAGAAAGGTCAATCCTCATCATCTTCATTCAGTCTGCGGGAAGGAAAACAACATATGAACGAAGATGAATAAGTGATGTCCCCTGATAACTCTGAATAAGAAGAGAAGATAATGTCGTTATTGATACTCACGAGGAGAAAATGGAAAAGATGAAAAATCAATTGTACGAACTTCTCTATCGGAAGGAGTTTCAAGAAGTGGCGGATTGTGCGCCCCTATCCTACAAGGTGGGAAACTATGCCTTATCTCCCAAATTATAAGCCGATGACTTTTTAGTCATTTGACGACAAAGACTCCCCGCAACAACATCTATTCTACTTCCTGTCACAAACAGGATAGTTGATGGGGGCATATTCGAACTCTCACCAAGATAGTTGTGAGTATCTTGTAAGAATCTGCATTTACTTGGTTCATGCAGTTGCCTCCGGGAGCCATAAAATTATGGACTGATGTAGAACAAGATTTCTTAGCCCAATTTTTTTAAAGATGAAACAAAAGTGTTTGTGCCCTCTTTGCTAGCAACAAAACAAAAAGAAGGCGAAACAGTGATCTAGTTTTGTTCAATGTCGTGGGTCTCAGCGTCGATATTTGCAGCTATGGTGTCGGACTGCAGCATGATCTCTTTAATGACGGTCTCCAGTGGAGTCACCATTTTGTTTCATTTAAAAAATTTGAAACTAATAAAAGAGGAGAAAAGGCAATGACTTTAATATCAAACGACTACAAGAGTGAGAACACGTAGTTCTGCTCAAAAAAATATGAATACACAGTTTAATTGTATAATTGCTCGACAAAATCACTATTCTCTCCGAATAATCTAGGAACCTGTCATAGGGAAACCTAACCAGAGCGGCTTTTTGCTCCATGGATTATCCGACATCAATTTAACATAGAGATAGACAAAAAGGAGTCGAGGAGATGTGAGATCTTGCTTGCTAGAGGTTTACTCAAAATATAGCAAAAGAGCCCTTACTGGCAATGTAAGCCTTCTTCTCGACGAGTTTTAGCATAGAAGCTCTCTTTTGTACACAATGAGGGAGTTAATGGAGCGAAGCAAAGATCTTTTGATGTGAAGATCTTGCTCTTGAAGATGGGATAGTGGCTCTCTTCGGAACTCTTCAAAAATTTAAGAATTTGAGGAACTTGAGGAACCTTTTCAAGGTAGGAGTTATGGGGGTTTGAATAGATCAATCGATCTTCAAATCCTTCAAATGGAACTTCCCCTTTAGTTTTGATGAGGAGTAGGAATACATGACTTTAAAGGAGTATAAAAATGACCTAATTCCGATCTACGACCTCAACCACAGGTAGTCATCGATGAGCGCATTGGTGGCTATTCTAATGGGCATGCTCAGATTGCAAGAGAGTTTATCCATTGGTTGATTGCCAGTGGAGTCACTGGTGAGGCCACGGTGGTGCCACTGATGGATTTATTAATGGCTAGGCGGGGTTTGGGGAAGACAGTTTATCCACCATTGGCTCTGGGTGTCCTGCAGCTCCACTTCATGGAAACCTTCATATTTTTTGATCCCAGAGTTAGATCAAGCGGATTCAAAAGCCATTGTAAAAAGGACTATAGAGCGAGCTCTTTGACTCTTCACAAAATAGATTTTTTTTTTTTTTTACTTTATCTCATATCATGATTGAAAATAGGTTCGAAGTCGATGTTGCTGCACATGCTCCATCTAACTTCATTTTTCAGTGTCTGCAGATGATTAAACGGATTCTAATCAAGTAACTATATTAGAAAAAGACTGAATTCAATTCAATAAACTAGTACTTTGAATGAAATACTTTAAGCCTTTGTTTTGCAAGGTATTTGGGTTATAATAGCTTAGTATCTCTTTTATGGCAAAAGATTTTTTTTAATCTTTTAGGTAGTGCATGACTACATAGCGCTCAACATGCAATATGTATGATTTTTGTAAAGCGGACACAGCCGTAGCAACGCGATTAGTGAAAGCAAATCGCAAGTTTTTGGTTTCTCAAATCTAACATGATTTTGGTGTGGACGATACGTATTAGTGTGTTTGCTAAAGCAAAATTCAGAATTGAGTTACCTTCTTTATTTCTTTCTCCAAAACCAAATCCTCCATATCAATGCTTAAAATAGCAATAACGGTAACGTAACGTTTTGCCTTTGTTAGGTTATGTCGCAAATAGCATAACGCATAACGTAAGTTATGCAATTTTCTATTTATTTAATAAAAATAAATATAAAACCATATAAAATAATTTTAATAAATTAAAAAAAAATTAAAATATCTAAAAAAATATAAAATTATTTTGTAATATATATCAATTCAAATGTTATATTAAAATTTACAATAATTTTCATATATCTTCATAAATTATATTAAGTCTGCAACCATAATTCCAATCATCATTTAAATAAAAAAGCAAGATTCCAATTTTTTATTTCGATTCCAATTATTATCATTGTTGTAATTTATATTTTGTAATGTTCAATTTATCTTATTTATGATTGTTGATTTCAGTTCAATTAAAAATTTAATAAAATCAACAAGTAAAATATTTTAGCAACCGGACGAGAAATAAAACAAGTGAACAAAAAAGTAAACTTAAATTATCAAGTTAGAAATTCCAAAAGCAATCAAACAAACCAACAATTAATTAAATAAGAAAATTACAGCAATTCGATAATAATCAAAATAATAATCAACAACAATAAATAAATTACTAAAAAAATAATTGTAAATAACGTAGTATAACGTAATTTAACGTAACGTTATGTAATATAACGTAAAATAACTTAAAAAACGTATTGTTACGGTACACTGAGTTATTTTCGGTTGTTATGTAGCATTGGAATTCTGTTAGGTTACGTAACGCAATATAACGGGTTTCATAACGTGTTATTTTCAACAATGTTCCATATACATTATCAAGTCTATTATGACTAGTTTCTATATGTCCGTTAAGGTCATCACCAATAAAAAATTTTTCTCTACTGGGTATTCCTTATATCATCTCATCTAGATTCTCTCAAAATTGATGTTTAATAGATTTATCAAGTCTTGTTTGTAGTGCATAGACACTAATAATATTAAAAAACTTCCTATCTAAAATAATCTCAACTAATAAAATTTATCACCCTTCCTCTTAGCTCCACTACATTTCTAAGTAGTTGTTTATCTATGATTATACCTACTTCATTACGATTTTTATCATTGCCCGTATACCAAAGTCTATAACTCTAAGGTTCTATAATTTTAACTTTCTCATCTACCCACTTAGTCTCCTACATACATAAAATATTAACTCTTCTTTTAATCATAATATCGACTAACACTACTAATATACCTGTAAGAGAACCTATGTTTCACGAGCCTAATCGAATGCTATGTTTATGAGCTAACTTTTTTATCCTCATCCGCTCATTAGAATATGGGAACTCTCTTACGTTTGGCACCACATTCGAGCGTCGACGTGGTTGAATGCTATATTCATGAGCTAATTTTTTTATTCTTATCCATTCATTAAGGTGTGAGAACGCTTTTACGTTTGGCACCACATCCGAGCGCTGACGTAGTGCGTTGCTTCAGGACGACGATCTAGCAATTCTCACACATTTTTGCACTATATCCAGACTCTGATGTAGCGTATCGGTCAGTAGGGAACGCTACAACGAAATTCATTTTTGGCTCATGTCATAATATGTGACAATGTTTTCTACTGGCTGTCACAGGCCTACCGCAACCCTCCTCTTTTATCTTGGTTTGGGATAAACAGTAAAATAATAAAATTTTAAGTACAGCAATGGTAGAATTAACTCTGCCATGAGTCCTGTGAAAAAAATTGATTGTGGTGCTTCTGAAATTCTACAGTGGAAGACATCATAAAATGTTTTTTCGTGCATCACTTATTGAACACAAGAAAACAAAATTGATGTTCTCGCTCTTAAAGTCAGTAAAATCTATGCTCATTGTTGGTTGTTAACATCTTGCAGGCAAGTCCAACTCCCATGAACTGGAGCAAAGAAAGATATATGGGCAACGGCTGTTGTCCCCCAAACTGTCATTCATTTTTCATCTGATTGTGCCAAATTTGGAGAACTCCTGGAGACAGGGCAGCATTATGGTGGAAGTAAGAAATCAGAAGGGTACAACCGTACAAGTCCCAAGATCTCATGTCAGTTCCTCCAAAAAATAAAAGAACTCATATTAGGGGCTGTTTTTGTTCCCCTGCAATTGGAAATAAATATGCTGTAGTAAACGAAATTCCACATTTGTTAGCATGCAGATGCAAATGCAAGAGTATGTTTTTTATTGTTTGCTGTGACGAACGGAGAAAATGCAGCGCAAAACTAAGTGTTTGATTTGATGTAATTAATCTAAATATAAATATGCATTGAAATCTAAATAAAAAGCGTGCAGTGATCTTTTGTAAATAATATCCATTTTTTTGCTATAGCTAATTATGATTCTGCAATCTTTCTGTTTTCCTTTGATTTAGGAGCCACTTCTGTCTATTTGATGTTCAAAAGAATTGTTACTTAAAACATGTTGCCTTGCGGTTCTTCGTTGTCGTGAAGCCATTCAAATTTGTTGGGAGGAAGGAAATTTTTCTTGCCTGTCATCCACTGGAAGCCTCATAAAGAGCTACTGAGCTTATGAAATTCAAACAGCAAGATGGAAATTTTACTGAAAGCAAATGCTGAATTTTATAAAATCTCAGAGCAAGCAACAAACTGGTCAGTTTTCAGTTCAGGAGGGGATGAAATTGACAAGAGGCCTAACATAAATTAGATATGCTACTATCCAATTTTTTCCTTCACGATCGCCATGCCTTAGAAAAGGTTCTCCACATTGTCCTCAAACCTCGGGTTGTTGAAAAAATCATAGAAATCAGTTGCCTTCTCGGCAACAGCAGTAGTAACATCAGGAATGCAATGCCCACCGATGCCATGCTCCGCGCAAAGCATCCATGGAGAGGCAGCCATTCCAGCAGTGGTCGCATTTTGACTGCCAGAGTCCAAAGGAGCCAGGGGGATTGCATAAGGGACAGTGTGCTGATCCGGCACAGGCTGCACCTCTGGCTTTGGCTGGGGAAGTTTTGCTTGCGGCATGAGCTCAGGAGTGTCCATGTAGCTACTGATATCGAAGTTGGTGACTGCATATGGGCCTCGAAAGTGTATAGCAGCTAAATCATAGGCTCGTGCAGCTTCTTCCTCAGAACCTGAGCAACAAGAGAGAGTCAGGTTTGTGCATAATAGGAAAATCAAGTAACCGGAGTCATTATTTTTCAAAATTTATTTTTTAAAAAATTTGATTTTATATTGATGGCATAATTAAAATCAAACAAACAACAAGTAACCAAATATTTCGTACAAAAGGTGAACAAAGACATGATCACTGGTAAATTTTAATTTCTCTATTCTTTTCCCTTTTTTTGGGATAATAGCCTTGGTAACCTATAAGTCAGTTTTTTCCATTTTATTTTTTTTTCATTTTTTTTTATTAATGAATCCACCATTAAGTTAGTTAAGCAGATGGAATGTAGGAGAGCAAATATCATCATCCTCTTCTAAAAGAATTTCAGCCCTTTTGTAAACATTCTTTTCTCTAAATAAAAATATATGGCAATCCTAGGGAAGTACCAAATTACCGTTGCAAAATTTATTATGCAACTAACAATGAAAATTAATTTTATGTTGGGCCAAATGTGAAATGGCATCAAATATGGCAATATAAACTCTTTAAGTACAATAGTATATGAATCAAACCACAAGAAAAATGTAATAGGTTTAAGAATAGAAGAGGAGATATACAGGTAGAGGGATAGAAATGGACATGTCCGTGCATAGTGGTTTGGGTAATCGTCTACTCTATTATATCGGCCTTTCTAGGATATTAAACACTTGCTCTATATTGCATTTATTTTACAGGACGAAGTGAAAACACCAAAGATGTTGCTATTTTTCTTTTTTAATAACAAATCTTTAGTACAATTCTTTCAGAAGAGGTTGGGTAGAAACTATATATCAATATTAGAAGGATGAGGCATTCTCTTGAGCAACATGAGAAATAATGAAGGTCAACTGAAATTTTCCCCAAGGCAAGATCATGGAATGAGATTCTAAAGTTAAATGATGAAGGCTAATAACATTTTGTTTGAATGTATTATAGATAAGTGTTGAATAACTTTTCGAATGAATATTTCTCTCTCCGCGTTGTCCCAACAGTTAGATGCCTATATTACTAATTGTAATTCAATAAATTACACAAAAGCAAATCAAACGACTACAAGTAGTATCGGAAAAATATGATTCTGTCTTTGGATTGAATAGGCTCTTGATTTTTTTAATTTTTTACTTTTACTTTTTTTTTTTTTGGGGTTAAACAATAGCTAGGCTGTTATTTTTGTTTGTTAAACAAAAAGTTCTTGATCTGAAACAAAGGTTTTGAGCTAATTCACTGATCAAGACAATGCAATCACTTGCAAAAACAAGTTCAAAACTGTTTGTTTCAAGCAATGGAAACTTAAAAACTTGAAATATTTGAATAAAAATGGAACAATTTGTATTAAAGCATCCTAGCATTTAGTGTTTTTCTTCTACTGTTTATTTACATTGTTTAGTATGATACAAATTGTAGCAAATTCTCCAAGAAAAGTTGCAAAATTCATTGTGGTTAATTTGGTCGCAGCAAATACTACAACTCTTTTGCATAAGAGTGCCATCGTCACGCCACAACCTCATCATTCTATTTATAAATTTGCCCATAAAAGTCGATTCTTCATTTATGCCGCACCAGGTAATTAACTATTATTTATCTATTTGCAACCAAAGTTCATGTAGCATATATCAAACAAAGTATTTGACTCTATTTCCTTGCAACAAATCCTACATACAACATTTGTTGCATGTAAAATGTGTTGTGCTTTCCTTTGTGGAAAATCAAATAGATTCTAAGAGTTCTTCTAAAGAACGATAGTTTTCACATCTATTGGATATGAATTGACATCATCTACAACATTATTGGCTGTTGATTGGATGGACCAGTGCAAAACACAAGGAAATGGATACACAAGTCATACAAATGGGTAACCCTTGTGGGAAAGAAAAGTATAATTTGTTTTTTTTTTTTTTTTAAATAACAGTAGTGATTTTCTTGTTTTAATGGTTTTCATTATGACTCATTAATCAAACAAGACGGAAGACCCTAATTAGCTTTTATTTATTTTCTCATAGAGGGTTTTAAACAGCAAGTCAAATGTATGAAACAATTTGATGGAGACTCATTTATCCCTATTAATGAAAACGAACAATCATTTGTTATGATTATCACCAATTCACGTTAAAAACGTTGCTATGGTTGTCCAATCATTCAATATTAACCGACGTTTTAGGGAATTGCACTCTTTTCCCCTTCTAGCTAAAAGATTTTTTTTTTTTTTGTGAAAAAAAAAAAATCCAATTCGACCTTTTTCTCCTATCTAAAAAAGGAAACTCTTCTTCGTTGTCAACTTATGGTGATCAAAAATAAAATTTCTTATTGGTTAATTAATTTGTTCTCAAATTTAGTAAAATATTTACTTACTTGGGGAAGAAAATAACTCCTATAAAATGTTGGGACAAGAGTATAAATTTTCTAATATGACTAATAAGATGTTAATTCAAGAAAATAATTTAAATGAAATAACTCACTATAAGTCCCCAAGTACAGGTATTTTTGGCCGATGACCTGACCAATCCTCGCTTCCCATCTCCCATTTTGGTGATGCCTGTATCAATCGATACACACCATGTTAATTCCCGAACAAAAATAGTTCTCTAAATTTCAATATCATTTTTTACATGAGAGCCCGAAACTTGTTATAAACATAAGTTATGGTTTTTATTAATTAGTAACAACTTAGCCACGCCACGATATTTTGAGCATCCACGTGAGAAGCCATTGCTTTTGCGCCGGAGAGAAGCCAAATATTCTTCCTTGGATATTGTTTGCATCTCCTCATACTCTTTTGCATAATTCTCAGCCTGCATTTGCCATGAATTAGCAAAAAAATTAAATAAATTCTATTTTCGACAGAAAAAAAAATCAATTTAAGAAAATGCTAAACAAAAATTACCGGGAAATTGAGGGTGGCTTGCAGTCCCCAGTATTTAAGTGCCGCAAGATCGTAGGTCCTTGCAGCTGCTTCCTCATCATCATAGCCTCCTATAAGCCAAAATTAGAATTACAAATTCTAATTGTTAATTATCAACCAAAAGTAGTCATTATCTTTAAACATGTCTACTTAGGAAATGAATTTGTTTTGGTTTTTTTTTTTTTTTTTTCCAAATTAAGGAACTAATAAAAATGGATAAGTAGAGAGGATGCATGAATCAAAGAGCTTACCCAAATACACTATAGAGATCATAGGTAGAAGCATCCATGGGAGCCACAAGATAAGATCACCAAAAAAAATAAAAATAAAATAGGAAAATGTGAGAAGATAAAGGAATAAATAATTCATCTAATCAAATTGAAGATTTACTACATTTCTTCTTCATCTTTTTTTTTATTTTTAAATATATTTATAAAAATATTGTTTTTAATTACCTTGCCTTCCTTTTTTGTTTAGTATAGGGTTCCAACCCTTATCCCAGAGATGGGCTTCATACCTTCCTGACCATCTATGCCTACAAATCAATGACATGCATTATGAAGAATCATAAGTTAAGCAAAATAAATAAAAGAAATTAAATAATTTTTTTTGATTTTTTTTTTTAAAATTTTTATTTACCTTGTGACCCCTCTATATATTGAAGTCCTCTTCACTTTAGCCTTCTCTTGATTGAGCCCTCTCTTGCGCTTGGTCTTCTCATTGCCATGGTTAGATAGAGTTGAGCTTGAGGATGAGGAAGAAGGTGACTTTTCCATTCTTTCTTTTTTTCCCCTTGTCTCGCCCTTCATAGCAAATGAGAAGAGAGAGAGAGAGAGACTGTATATATATGGAGTTGTTTTGTGTTTGGATTAATGAATATTAATTTTTGGTTTTTTTTTTTTTTGTTTTTGGGGGGGGGGGGGGGGGGGGGGGGGGTGTTGTGGGGGGTGCTGAGTAGAGCCAAAGTGAGTCAGAGGTTGGTTAGCACATTGGTTAGTGTCAGTTAACACTTGGCCTAAAGGCTTCTCTCATGCGCCCAATAGGAGCCCAGTCTCCACTGCACACTCTCATGCAAGTGAGCCGGCTGTGGAGGGCAAGAGAGGAGAGAGAGTAACATCCCCCATGTTTTTTTTGAATTTTTTTAATGAGAAATTGGATTCGGAGATGGTTTTGTAAGAAAAGGACTTTACGCAGGAGACTTCGAAAAGCATTTAGAGATGGCGACTTCTGTGAATTCTTTTGAGTATGAAGCTGTGTATATTCGGAATCTGGCCACAAAGTATAATGTTGCTGAATCATGTCATACTGCTAAGCATAACAAGACATAGCTCCATAATATCACAGTAATGGATGTCTCCATTCAAAAAGGATTTGAACAAGAGGCAATGGATCGGTACCATTTGGACGTTGCTATAGTAAAAATTCCGGACCCTAACAATTGCAATCAAACTAAGAAAAATCATATGATATAATACTTATCTATCATTTAATTTTGCGATAACTTTGTATCCTAAATATACGATATACATGAACTGAGTTAGGAATATCATGCTATGACAAGGTCATGACAATATATATGTCCATGAACGAAGGAAGCAGGAGACAAACTAGGTCGGAATCATATACATGCATGTCTCCAGCATATTTCGTAACAGTTTCATCTCATCGTGTTTCAAGCATAATATGGCTTCTTTTGAAATCTATCTACGGGATAATAATCTATCAATGATGTATGATTGGGTAAAATCTTAGAATGATCAGACCTAGTTTGATCACCAGGTAGTTATCAAGATTGCTGCCCAGCGGCCACATTAAGCTGGATTAGTCTGTTTTTTCAGTAGTAGGAGTAATTTAGTTAGCTAATTATTTTGTTCCATTCAAATTTTGTTGAATCATGCTCCAAATAGATGAATCTTGAGATAGATCTTTGTGTTTCGATCATGATATCGGGTTTTCCATAAAAAATAGGGTAAATGATGCACCTCATGATCTAATGCTTATGTCGATTCTAGTAATGGCATAGAAATTTTGGATTTTATTCATATTCAACGGGAAAACTCCAGTACAAATTGTGCCAGATGGATCGCCAGCTGGTGGTAAGGATAGCTAGCCAGCAGTGTTCCTAATCCAAATGAGTCTTGGTTTTAGGGTACCACTATATTTTGATTATTATCTATATTTAGAATGTTTGAAACTACTGTTCTGCTAGAGAGTCATGGAATTGTTGGACTTGTACGGGGTTTATGGATTTAATTTGGAATGTTCAAAATAATGGATTATACTGTACAGTATCTTGCAAGGAATTCATTTTTTGCATTTGTATACCATACCCTATATGTTATTATTCAATTTTTGCAGTTTATCATTATGGATCAAATACACATATATAGTGCACATGCTATTTTGTGTTATATTATTGATTACGAGTAAAATGTGTAATTATTTTAGTTTATTTTATGCACTCGTAATCCAATTTTGGTGATTAATACTAGAAATCAATGATAAATTATATTCATTAATCAAAATTTTCACTTTAATTTTTTTCTAGTATTTTTAAAGTCTTTTTACAAGGTTATGTGTAAAAGGAAATTGAAGAATCGAAGTGTATATCAAATATTAGCTTTCGAGAGCGACTGTTGATGGGGCCTTGGAAAGCCATGGCCGCAGAACTTAAATTTGAGGCTTTTTGAGGGAAAAGAGAGTTTCTTATAAATAGAATTCATGCTAGGATTTTTTGTAAGGCTGTAAATACCCAATATAATTGAGAGAATTTGAGGTATGCATCAATAGAGAGAGAGAGATTAGAGATATTATAGTTTTTAGTTTTTGTATATTTTCATAATTACTAATAAAGGATTTTCCTTTATTTAAATATTGATAGATATGATGAGCATGAGCGATTAAACTCTTGTATTGGTTCAGATGAGGTAACGAACTCTAGGAAATTTACTTATTTATTTGCTTATCATACTTGATTGATTTACATAACATTGATATTCTTGTTCTTTTATTATCTTGTTAGGTTTTAAATATGATTTTAATTCTTTGATGATTTTATTATTTGATAATATATTCGTTACTTAATTTTTAATATACCGCAGACATTTTAGGCACGGAGTATATTTAGACTTTGAATATTTATATTTATTATTCATATATTATGCTTAGATGAAGTCAAAATACAATATGTTTAATTGAGGAAAGTTACACAAATTATCAAGTTTACAACTTTGTTTGATTTTATATTTTAAAGATATATTTTCCAGTTGTAAAAAGACCATGTGATTTATGCAACTGAGATAAACAAGTATAAATACATTCCGTAAATTATTCTATGGAAGAGTTAACTTATCAGATCAACAACTTTACTTTAAGTAATTTAAAAACCTTTAATCTGTGATTTTAGTTAATAAAAATTCAATTTTTCTTTTAATTCCTAATTTATTTTCTATAGTGTTTGACACAATAAACAAAATGACCCTCGAGAGAATGATCTTGGATTACCACTCTTATACTATTTGTCGATCTCTTACATTTTGGAATGTACTATTTCAATCACAGTCAAGTTTTTAGTACCGTTGCCGGGGTTCAATACTATTGTATCATATTTTAGTATAAATTACGGTTCTTACTTCATTAATTTGTGCGATTTTGAATCTGCATGATCAATTGGAGGAGAACTTCTAATGGTAGATTTATTTGATCGTACTCTAATCCACAAATACTTCCAATCCGCCAATCACCTTGCAACATGAGCACTAATAATAATAATAATATGAACAACGGTAATAATAACGGATTTGGAGATAGCAATATAAACGATAATAACAACCATCATGAAGGCAATGATAGATCCTTACATGATTATCTACATCCTGATAGGACAACCCCTTCATGTATGGCATTTCGACCTTCATATATAATATTTCTTTTGAACATGGGACACTTCGAGATTAAATATGGAGTAGTTAAATTTTTGCCTAAATTCTATGGGATGGATGCGGAGAATCCATATTTGCACCTCTAAGAATTCGAAGAGGTTTTCTCTATTATTAATCTTCAAAACATTATTGCAGAGTAAATAAAACTTAAACTCTTTCCCTTAAGGATAAAGTAAAAACATTGCTACATTCATTACGTCCATTTCAATAGGAAGATGGGATGACATGCAAAAAGAATTCTTAAAGAAATTCTTTTCTTCACATTGAACAACTTATATGTAAAATAAATTATCAACTTTCGTTAGAAAGAAAATGAACCTTTGTTCAAGTGTTGGAGTAGATTTAAAGATTTACTACTCTAATACCCACATTATGGCTTCGAGATATGGAGGACTGTAAGTACCTTTTATTAAGGGCTAAACGCTGCAACTAGACAATATGTGGAAACTATGTTTAATGGTGAATTTTTGAGCAAGGATGCTGAAGAAGTATGAGATTATCTATATTCATTTACCTAGAATTCACAAGTCTAGAAAAATGATGATATTTTGGAAAGAAACAAATTGATAGAGAAACCTCAGAATAGAGGCGGACTTATTAAATTGGGAAAAATCGAAGAAATAACTACATGATTTATCACTATCACGAAGAAATTTAAAGATTTGTTTATAAAAAATAGAAACAGTTAAGACAATATAAGAAGTTTAGAAAGTTTTTGACATTTGTGAACTATAAGGACATGTAACTCACGATTGTCTAACACTTTCCGTTTTTAATGAAGTATTAAATGGACAAGCTAATACCTTCAATACTATTCCTCAACCAACAAATAACTCTTATTCACAAACATGGAGGAAACATCCAAATCTTTGTGGAATCAGAATCCTTAGTACTAATTTAATCATCAAAATAAGCCACCCACTAATTTGACATCACAATAATACGTCCAACCTTCTAATCAACCTTCAATATACCAATCACCACTGAAGAAGAATCTTAAGGATAATATTATGCAGATATAGTAGAGAATGGATCAAATGATTCAAGCGCAATAGCTTTATTCAGTTGCAACAAATGATCAAGAGTCAGAATGTGACAACCTTCAATGATATACCATCATAGATAAGCCACATGAGTTCCGCATTGTAAACAAAGGAAAAAGGTAAGCTACCATCTTAACTTGAGGCCAACATTTCAAGTAAAGTCGAAGGTATAAATTCTATTACTTCTTCAATTGATAATGATATACCTGAGATATCTACTGTAATTAGTTTGAAAAGAAAAATACTTGATGAGCCCATTTTGAAAGAAGATATTGAGGAGAAATAGGGCGATAATTCAGTACAACAATCTAAGGATGACAATTCAAAAGAGTCCACTCATGCAACTTACAAGCTACTTGTACTATTTTCCCAATAATTGAAAGCCAAAAATATTATTGCATTTTATGCTGATATTTTAAATTTTTTTAAATAGGTACAGATCAATATCCCTCTGCTAGAAGCAATTAAACAAGTCCCCTCATATGCAAAATTCTTGAAGGACTTGTGTACAATCAAACGTCACAACATATAAAAAAAGCATTTCTCACAGAGCAGATAAGCGCATTATTCCTTTCTGAAATGCCTCTTAAACACAAAAATCCTGGATGTCCAATTATTTCATGTGTGATAGGTCAATACAATATTGAAAAAATTTTACTAGATTTGGGAGCTAGTGTAAGCCTTTTATCATATTTGGTTTATAAGCAACTGGGTTTAGGAAAACTTAAACCTACACCTGTCATACTACAATTGGCTGATAGGTCCGAAAGGTATTCTAAAAGTATTGTGGAAGATGTTTTAGTGTATATCGAAAACTTTGATTTTCCGGTAGATTTTATAGTCATTGATACTACACTAGCAAAGAATTCACATCTTCACATTCTTGTTATCCTTGAAAGTCCATTTTTAGCCATGGCTAATGTGCTTATTAATTGCAGGAACAGCGTGGTGAAACAATCGTTTGGGAACATGATCCTTGAGCTCAATGTTTTTAATATCTACAAATATCCAAATATCGACAATGATGAATTTAATGACCTTAATTACATTGAAGAAATTTGTGAATGAGACATTATATTATTGTGCATCTCCGATCATTTGGAGCTTGCATTGACAATGCATGATGGTTTCCTTGAGGGGTTCAAATCTGAGCCCACCGTTAATATTATGCTCAATGTTCAAATGTCGCAGGTGGATTCTAAAATTAGAAGTATATGAAGAGTTGCCTCAAAGTACAAATACTTAAGCTAAAACTGTTGCCTGAGGATCTCAAATATATATTTTTGGGACCTAAGGAAACTTTTTCGATGGTATCTCAGAGCATTTTAATGAGAAACAGGAAGAGCGGCTACTATTGATATTGCAAAAATATAAGGAGCTCTAGGATGGAATATGGTGAACATCAAACGTATGGAACCCCTTATCTGTACGTGTCACCTCATTTTGGAAGATGGAGCCAAACCAATAAGGCAAATGCAATGAAGGCTTAACCCCGCTATGAAGGAATTGGCTAAAACTGAGGTGTTAAAACTTCTTGATGCTAATATCATCTATCCAATTGCTGATAGTAAGTGGGTATGTTCATCCCAAGTTATTCCAAAGAAAACTGGGGTAATCGTTATTAAAAATGAGGTTGGAATGGTGATACCCACTTTTACAACTACGAGTTAGCGTATGTGCATTGATTATAGAAAATTAAATCAAGCAACATGAAAAGATCAATTTTCGTACCATTTCTTGACCAAATACTTGAAAGAGTTGCTGAGCATGAATTTTATTATTTTCTCGATGGTTATTTTTGGCTATTATCAAATTGAAATTATTTAGATGATTCGAAAAAGATAACTTTTACTTGCCCCTTGGCACATTTGTGTTCAGAAGAATGACATTTGGATTATGCAATGTGCAGGCAACATTTCAAAGGTATATGATAAGTATCTTTGTGACTTGTTTGAAGACTATTTAGAGATATTTATGGATGATTTCTCTGTATTTGGAAATAATTTTGAATCATGTTTGTCTAATTTAGGAGTTGTGCTTGAAAGATGCCAATGAAAGAATCTGCTCCTAAATTGGAAAAAAAAATACGACTTTATAGCTGCAAAAGATATTATATTAGGTTATATAATTTCATCTAAAAGAATGGAAGTAGATAATGCTAATGTTGAGTCTTTCCAAAATACTAATACCTAAGACTGTAAAAAAAATACGTTCATTTTTAGGACATGAGGTTTTTATAGAATGTTTATAAAATTTTTTTGTACTATTGCTAGACCTTTTACTCATCTTCTTTTATAAGATGTGCAGTTCAAATGAATGTAGACATACCAAACAACTTTCGATATACTTAAGGAGATCCTTATCGCAATATTAATAATGCAACTTCTGGATCCATTCAAAATCATGTGTGATGTAAGTGACCACACAATTGATCAGTACTGGGGCAACGAAGAGACAAAAAGCCCTATGTAATTTACTTTGCTAGTAAGACTCTTAATGATGTACAAACGAATTATACAATAACTGAGAAGGAGCTTCTACTATAGCTTTTACTCTCGATAAATCTCGTTCATACATCTTAGGCTCACATGTGGTTGTTTTTACACATAATTCGGTGCTCAAATATCTTTTTATCAAAGAAAGATGCAAAGGCACAAAAATCCGATAGATACCATTGCTTCAGAAATTTGATCTTAAGATAAAAAAATAGCAGAGAATGTGGTTCTAACCACCTCTCTTGTTTGACATTTGATAATGACAAACTACAGATTAGAGACTTATTCCCTGATGAGCAGTTATTTTTAATCAAAACAACTCCCTGATATGTTGATATTATTAACTTTCTTGTTGTAGGTAAAATGTCAAACTACTGGAGTGCACAAGATAAACAACAATTCCTATACGAGGTATGCTATTTCTTTTATAACAACTATTATCTATTATAAATATTGTTCAGATCAAATTATCAGGTGGTGTGTGCTTGATGATGAGATTCAGAGCATAATTGCCTTCTGTCATACAGAAGCATATGGGGCCATCTTTCACCTAAAAAGACGGTAGCCAAAATACTCTAATGTAGATTTCATTAATCCATTATATTTAGAGACACATATGAATATTGTAAATGCTACGAGTCATGCCAGAAACTAGGAGCGTTACCCTAGAAGAATGATATGCCTCAAACACCTATTCTTACAATTGATAAATTCGATTGTTGGGGCATTGATATGGGACTGTTTCCTATTTCTAATAGATATGTCTATATCTTTGTAGCAGTCGATTATGCCTCTAAATGAGTGGAAGCCGTGGCACGTAGAAATAGTGATCAACAAACCGTTATCAAATTTCTAAAAGAACATATATTATCCAGATTTGGAGTTTCTGAAGCCATAATAAGCGATTATGGTTCACATTTCTGCAACAAAGTCTTTAAAAATTTGATGAAGAGATATCACATCACATACAAAATTTCTACACCTTATTACCCACAGTCATATGGATAAGTTGAATTGACCAACAGAGAAATCAAACAAATTTTAGAGAAAAGGATTAATCCATCTCACTTAAATTGGTCGTTTAGACTAATTGATATTTTATGGGCTTACCATCTTGCATTTAATACACCCTTAGGTATGTCCCTATACATCATAGTTTATAAAAATGCTTTCCATTTACCTATAGAGATCAGACAAAAGGTAGGGTAATCAAATCAGTTAATTTAGATCTCAATTCAGTAGGCCCATGACGAAAATTATAAATAAATAAATTGGAAGAGTTAAGACGTGATGTATATGATAATTTAAGCATTTCGAAAAATGATAATATGGCATGATCATTTAAGCATTTCGAAAAATGATAATATGGCATGATCATCATATAACACGCCGTATTTTTCACATCTGACAAAGTGCTTATCTATGATTCATGCCTTCATCTTTTTCCAGGAAAATTGTGTTCATGGTAGATTAGACCATTTATTGTTAAAACTATGTATCTGCACGACGCAATGATATTACCCTAAAATGGTCATATATTTAAAGTGAACAGGAGTGCCTAAAACACTACTTGAAATTTCCAAAGTATACAGAGGAATCTCATGATTTAATGGATCCTCCGACATCTCAGTAGTACAAGCTTAACAAAGACACATTGTATATTATTGTACATTATATCCTAGCAATTTTTGTTTTATAGATTGATGCACTATTAGTAGCGAACCAAGGTAATAACTAAGCACTTTTTCTTAATTCTTACTTATTCTTAATAGGTTTAATATAAATATCAATTCATCGAGGACAATGTCTATTATAAACTGGGGGGATTGCTTATGAAATTAACTTTAGTTTTTTGACACTCACGATGTTTATAACAATTTCGTTTTTATATTTTTAAAAAATTTCAAAAATTTCTAATCATTTTTAGTTTTTCTTCTATGAAAACAAAAATATTTATGAACCATAATTTAGTTATTAATTTTAGAATTAGGAACTAACAATTAGTTTTAAGAAATAATATTAATCTAGGGACTAACACTTTTTTTAAAAAATTTTGCTTGACATAGTTTTCAATAGAGAACGACTGTCGAAGTCGCTGACAAAGCGATTGTCGATAGCCATTCACTATAGAACAAAGATTTCCGTACCCGAGAGCGGCTATTGAAGCCACTGTTGAAGAGGTTGTCGACAACCATCGATAGCAAAGCCCAGCTATAAATAGTCCTATGAATTTCTTTTTCTCCAAATTAAAATCCTAGTCTCTTTCCACAACACCCAAGGGGAAAATTTGTCCCCTTTCAAAAGCCAAAACCAATCAAATGGATTTTTCTTCAAATTTTCAAAGATTACTAAGCAAGTACATCTTCTTCTCTCCGATTTTTCATTGTTCTTCTTTATAAAAAGTAGATTTTTGTTTCAAAAATCTAGATCTACAACTTATATGAACTAATGAGAGTAGATTGAAGATAGATTTAAACTTCTTAGTAGATTTGGAGTGATTTGGCTAATTTCTATGAATTATTGATAAATTTCTCTTAATTATAAAATATGATAATTCAAGGGTAAAATCAAATAAAAATCACAATTCTTTAGCATAAAAATCTGTGGGTTGCTTAGATACACACCATACATCAAATTCATGCATTAAAATAAAATTAAAATAATATTTGATATATTTGGGAGAGATGGGGAATTATTATATTAAAAAAGGGATAGAAAGAAAAAAGTATATATGAAATAATAACTGCGAATGATTCTGAGAAATAGTGATATTTTGTTAAGAAATATATTTTGTAATTATTTTTCAGGATGGGACCAAGAAAGCAAACTATCTCGAAAACGTCAAGAGCGGACTCTTCAAGCCCATCTATTCCATAGAGATATAGAACTATTAAGGTAAACAAAAAGTTCCTGGAGAAGTATGAGAATTTCAAGCTCTGGCCTGAATGAGAGGTCAATTATGCACATATACACAAAAATCTTTTATTAAAGGTACAGATACAAGGTGCAAGATTGGAACGTACACATTGCATATGCCTATGCTACCTTGTAACGAGGTAGTACGGAAATTTTATGCCAATCTGCAACCAGTAATGGGAGACCAACATGCATACTCCATAGCAAGAGATAAGGAAATACCATTTACAAGAGAGGAAATCATATGGACTATTACTATCCCTGACGTACCTGAAAAAGAACCATTATTTAATGATAGAGTCAACAAAATGCTAAGTGGCTCCCGAGCATTCAAAGAGCTTTGCACCAAGATCAGTGATTCCGCTTTCAACGAAAACTTCTTAAAAGTTGGCTAGTTGAGGAAAGAGTATGTTTTGGTGAGTTTATTTATCAAATATAACATCATAACATCCTCTACAACAATATAATTACATTCTAGCGATATGGTGCTATTGAGTATAACTTTTGAATGGCACCTCTTTGATGTCGCCTCCATCAAACACTCCGTGGTAATTCAATGCATGGGGGCAAGCCCATGAATGTATCCAACACCCTAGAATGACAAAGCCAGTTCTAGTTTTGCCGTCTCTGATAATAAAGATCTGCATCAACAATGAAATCGATTGTCATCAGCTGACTCATTCACCTGTCCAATACAACCATTTTCGGATACAACAGTTCGGAGGAGCATGAGTGCTTGACAGACATAACAGGAGCAGCAGGTATAGTAAGAACATGCAAAAAGTGCTAACCGCCGGCTAGCCATGGAGAACAAGATCAAGGAGGTACAACAACCTAGGCAGCCCAACTAGCATAATGATGCTTATATAATAATAGTTTTTATGTAATCTTGTTTGTGAAATTAAATCCGATAATAAGATATATAGATATTTAAGATTTGAATCAAGTATGAAATCTAAATACTTACACAATAAGTCATGAAAAGTTAATAACAAAGAGAAAACTTAAAAAGATGGTATATATATATATATATATATATATATATATATATATATATATATATATATATATATATATATATATAGGGATTACTGTAGGTGAGCCGCCAGCTCAGGAAAAGTTACATGAGCTAGCGGCAAAACTATAATGATCCAATGAATTTTCTTCAATTTTTTTCTTCAATTACAATCTCTATCTCCTTAACTTCATTCATATTAAATTTCATAAATTTTGAAGTTCATTTACCCTTTCATCGAATGCATACAAAATGTCTTATTCATTGCAAACTGTTAATTTTATATTAACTTGATTGAGGACCAAATCAGAACTAAAACCCAAGAAATTGGGTATGAGTGAACCCTAGGGGGTCGAGATCATAATCGGAAAGAAACTTTTTTAAAAAGATTATTATAGATAGTGGAAATGAACTGCAGCTCTGGTAACTTGCGTGAGCTGTCAGCTCATTTCTATTTTTCTCATATATATATATATATATATATATATATATATATATATATATATAATAAAGGAAAAAAAGGAGTGAGCCTAGTATTAAGGCAAAGAAAAATTATATAATATTATATAATAATAAGAGAAAGCAAGTGTTAAATAGCTAGGTTCATGCGCCTCCGTAAGCATACTTATTCACACAAACGATACTTGTAGGTTTTTTTTTTTATAAATATTAGCTAAGTAACTGGGCATTTGTACCATGAAAGCACAAGTTTTCATACGAACGACAAGTGTTAATAAAGAAAAGAAAAAATTTATATATATATATATATATATATATATATATATATATATATATATATATATATATATATATATGGATTATTGTAGGTGAGCCGCCAGCTCAGGAAAAGTTACGTGAGCTAGCGGCAAAACTATAATGATCCAATAATTTTTCTTCAAATTTTTTATAATCACTATCTCTACCTTCTTAATATCTTTCGAATTAAATTTTGGAGTTCATTTGCCATTTCATAAAGTGCACACAAAATATTGTATGTATTGGAAACCGTTAATTTTGTATCAACTTGATGGAGGACCAAATCAAAAGTAAAATCCAAAAAATTGGGTATGAGTGAACCCTAAGGGATTGAGATAATAATCCAAAAAAAAGTTTTTAAAAAATATTATTGGAGATAGTGGAAATGAACTGCAGCTCAGATAACTTATACGAGCTGTTAGCTCATTTCCATTTTTCTCATATATATATATATATATATATATATATATATATATATATATATATATATATATATATATATATATATATATATATATATATATATATATATATATATATATATATATATATATATGAGAAAATGAGAAATTCAATGGCGGTGAAGGGAGTTCCTTCACGGCTGCTTAGGTGGCCCAATACAATTATTACACGTGGCGCCACTTAAGCTAACAAATAAAAGATGTTTTTTAACTGTCTTTTAAGTGGCACCATGTGTAATAATTTTAGTTGGTCACGTAAGCGCCGTGAAAGAACTCTCTTCATTGCAGCGAATTTAATGTTTACTATATATATATATATATATATATATATATATATATATATATATATATATATATATGAATTTTTCTTTTTTCTTTGATTTACACTTATCCTTATTTTCATTTTATTTATTTCTTGAACCCAACAATTCTTGATGTTTTTAGGTAATACCATTAGAAACCCTCATGAGACAGCACTCGTCCATTAGAATAACCTAGGAATTTAAGACTTGTTGCATATACTAAGTACAATCATGATTTCTACAAAATCGAGTTTGGATTTATTTTCTTTTTAGTTATGATTTATTTTACATTCTTAATTTGATAATTTTATTAGGGACTAGTAAAACTTAAGTTGGGGGTGTATGAGTAAAAGTGTAGCTATTTTTGTTTATTTTATGCACTCATAATCCAATTTGGTGATTAATACAAGAAATTAATGATAAATTATTTTTATTAATCAAATTTTCTATTTTAATGTTTTCTAGTATTTTTATATTCTTTCTCCAGGGTCTTATGTGGAAGGAAATTGAAGAATCGGAGAATATCTCAATTATCAACTTAGAACTGTGAATTTACAGATTTAGCTATCGATAGCTATCTATTCCATCGACTAGGAATCAAACCTGAGTGTGGCTGTTGATGGGGCTTTGGAAAGCCACAGTCGCAAAACTTGAATTTGAGGTTTTTTGAAGGAAAAAAAAAGTTTCCTTGTAAATAGAATTCATGGTAGTTTTTTTGTAGGGCTATAAATATCCAATATAATTGAGAATTTGAGGTATGCATCAATAGAGAGAGATATTAGAGAGATTGTAGTTTTTGGTTCTTGTACTCTTTCATAGTTATTAATAAAAGAATTTCCTTTATTCAAATATTAATGGCTATGACAATTATGACCGGCTAAATTCTTGCGTTGGTTTAGAGGAGGTAACGAGCCGTGGAAAATTTACTAGTATGTGATATATTTGTTTATCATGCTTGATTGATTTACATAAATTTGATATTTTTGGTTTCTTATTTCATGTTAGGTTATAAATATGATTTTGAATATTTAATAATTTATTGTTTGATGATATATTGGTTGTTTAGTTTTTGATATACCACAGACACTTCAGGCAGAGTGTATGCTTAGATTTTGAACGTTTATTTTTATTATTCATATATCATTCTTAGCTAAACTCAAATATATAGGTTTAATTGGGAAAACTTATCCAAATTATCAAATTTACAACTTTGTTTGATTTTATGCTTTAAAGATAAATTTTTTAGTTGTATGAAGACCATATAATCTATACTACTCAAATAAACAGCATAAATATATCCAGTAAAGGCTACCAACTTTATTTTAACTAATTTTAAAAATCCTTCAATTTTTAGTTTTGGTTAACAATAATCCAAACTTTCTTTTAATTCCATAATTTATTTTCAATAGTGTCTAACACAATGAACAAAATAATGGTTGAGGGAACGATCTAAGATTACCATGTACTACTTGTCGATCTCTTACACTTAGTAGTATACGATTTAGATTGCCCGTCAATTATGCTATGATATGTCTACATGATATGGTGACATGATAACATAGATTATATGATATTGTAAAATGCATTCTTACCACATGATGAACCCCTAACAGTTATTTATGATGCTTATTACATGATATATGATAACACTGAATATGTGAATGCTGGTACTTGAGCAAGTATGACGGAATTCATATCCTATTTACTCTTAAGATTGTTGGAAAAATAACTGATAATTATGGACTACTACTATCATAAATCTAAAATTTAACTTTTAAAATTAAAGAAAATTTTTGTATGTGTGATTGAGGCGTACAAAGTATTAAGGGTAAATCATGCCCCTTGAGAGTATATCTTGATGTAGTAGTTTGATAGCGGCCTGCGCTCCAGAATCAGTGATCAAAATCTATGCAGGCGCAACACACTGGCCCTTGAATAGCTTGATGATATTTCTTCCCTTCGAGTTTCAAGAGAGAGAGAGAGGGGAGAAGAATAGAAAGAAGCAACTGAGCAGAGGGGATGATTTTTTTCTAAATTAAGAATGAGAGTCATATCTATCTTTTTAAAAGAAAGCTTAGTTTTGGATTGAGAAAATATAGAGAAGTTGCAATGGCTAGTTTTCTCTCATGCAGAGAGAAGTATCATTCTCGTAGAGAGAAAATTTTATCATTGCACAATCAAATCATTTCTTGAGTAAAGAAGAAATATCAAAGATTTCATTTTATTTGATATTTGAACTTCAAAAAAGACAACACTCAGCCTATTTGGGTCACGCATGTAGATAATGTAAAAATACTGGACCTGCAAATAAGTATCAAGTGCATGACGATAGTTAACGAGATAAAACCTAAAACCCAAGCAATAGTTAAAAAGTAACAGAAATTCAGATCGCAAGAATAAGTTGTACAAGACAAGAGGATCATTTGACAATAAAATCAGCCTTGTCAAAATTGGCTTGATCGCTAGGTGGCAATCAACCCGTCATTCAACAGAAAAACCAAGTTAAAATCTAGTCAAGTTTTATGGGCAACCTCACATGATTCATAGCTTTGGGGAGATGGGTTTAGTGTAATGTCCCCAACAAACTAAAATTTTAAATTAGTAAATCCTTGTATTGATCATCTCAATTCAGGGCTTGAAATATTGATATTCATCTAATGGAGGATGCATTGCTTTTATCTTATACCTCTATCACAGTTTCAGTATGTTGTCCAAAAATCCTAATTCGGCCCTGCGACAACCAATTTGGCCCCTGGCCAATCTATTTAAGAGCTTTAATCAGAATGAAATTCTTACTTTGAGATAATCAATTTTCTATTTTTCTATATTTTTATTAATTTTCTCATAATTTTTTTAAGAAAGACCAAAATCGAATGAAAATACTGGTTTAGTGTCTATCAATGGTACCAAATTTGGTACTTTATATTTTAAGTTCTAGATCTCCAATTCTCGAGCTGTAAATTTTTCTGTACTTATCTCTCTCATTCCAAATACTATATATTTTAGAATTTCTCTGAAATAATTGAAACTTTGCTAATTTTAAAAATAATTTATACGAGCACACCCTAATTTCTATGGGCATCCCACCCCACTCACTTCAGTGGAGCTTGGGCATCATTACGGGAGCTAGCATGGGGGTTTGAGGCATGAGGTGGTTTAAGGGAGTGGACCTGTGTCATGAACTTGAGTTAGATGGCGAAAAACCAAATAATTTGCTAAATAATTAGCCTAAGAATTGGATAAAACTAAATGGCTACATAAGCCTTGTTCTTGAGTTTCATTCTTTAAATAAACTATAAACTTCTCCATCAATGCAGAAAAACCTTCTCCAGTATCTGTCCTTATTTCATAATGTGATTCTTCGGAAATTTCTCTACTTTTGAAGGATAATTATATCAATATCGGTTTTTTTTTTTCTGATTTGGATTCTACAAGAAGCTAGAATACTCTCAAATCCTTTAAACTTATAATTTCTTGATGTAATTTTCTCATATTTGATACCAGATATATTAGTAACCCAATTTTAAGATTATGAATGCTTAAATTTGCTTTTATCTTGAGTGTCATTGCATGTATTATACTGTGCATATTATATGCATATGTATTGTGTCACTGTCTAGACATGCACAACAGTCCATCTTAGAACTTTTATAATTTTTACACCTTAACTCCGATTGACCTTATTCTAAAATCAATAGAAAATTGATTTACTAAAATACAATTCTTTCAACTTAATTTAGATTTTTTCCTGCCCAAAAATAACCTGGAATTTTATCAATTTGTTACTGTACCAGGTCAGCAGTAACAAGTCCATAACAAATTGGTCATAACTTTTGCTGTAGAACTCCAATTGAGCTCATTCAAGATTCATTGAAAAAGTAATTGAATTATTTAGAAATTATTAAGATGTTGATCTCTAAATTTAATTTTATCTTGGTAAGAAACAACCTGTAAGTCTCAGTTATATTTGGTCCATAGCAGCAGCAGCTGGTTCATGGTAAAATAACCATAACTTTTGTTTAGAACTCCAATTAAACTTATTTATAATATATTAGAAAGATAATTGAATTAGCTACAACTATACAAAATTGTAGCCTCTAATTCTATTTTTACTCTGGTAAAAAATGACCTGGAAGTCTGACTGTTTGCCGAATTTCAGTAATATATGCATATATGTTATGGCTGTGTATATACCGCTTGATTTATAATATGATACACATGTACATATATAATATCGCTCTTGTTATCACCTATATATGATGAGTTCAAACTTGTCATTACTCATGATTAGAAAATACATGCATGATATACATGCACACATGCTTATTTATATATATAATTATTTGTACATGTTATGCTTACTTGAAAATGATACTTCATGCACGTGAATATTTTCTATAACTCTTGTACATATTAATATTACTTTTGCACTTGCCAATATTATTGTGCATGTCGTTTCATATTCGTATGACTACTAATACATAAATTCTTATTACATATGTCACATTGACTCATTGATACTTAATATATACTATATTTTGGGTATGAGGGAATAAATAGCAGAATTAAACACATATTATGGGATTTTCTTGTCTATTTGGATGATCTACCAAACTATATACTGGGACTATTAGTTTCCTTGTATTTTTACCTAGCGTCGTGTCATTTAGTTCGTATTGAGACCGGTATCTGGGCCATGATCCCGGACATGCACGAAATATCTAGTTCACCTAGCAACCTGTCATCCGGTTCGTATTGACACCGGTACTTGGTCATGGCACCAGACATGCATAATATACTTCTAGAGCATGTGAATACTCTCACCATTCAGTTCCAAGATAACCGTATAGAAAGTGCATCCATTTATGATTCATATGCATGTGAATACTCACACCATCCATTTATGATTCAAATGTATGATCATATTATATTATATATCAGATACTCCATAATTCATGTTATATGAAGCATATTATGTATTTTGTGATTCACAAGCATATATCTTTTACATTACTCCTGCTAGCATGCTACACTTTTATATGGTTTCTATAGCATTGCACAAGCTTAGTTTTGTATTCTTATTTGGTTTCTGACTCGTGAAATTATCACACCTTAGACTCAACAGCTGTGACTATGGTACCCAAGGAGGATCCGCCTCTCGAGAATTCCTATATCCAGGAGCAGACCAAGTGCCAGTAACCCGACTTTAGTAGGATCTTCAACTATTTTGTGTATATATCATTTTGGCTTGTACGTCCATATATATCCTGCATTCTAATTCTGTCTATAGCATTCGATACTCTTGTATATATTCAGTATGTGTGTTGCTCTGTTATGATACTATACTTGATTCTACATAAGCAATTTTTTTGTATATATATTGCTTAGCATTTTAGTATACCTGGTTTTGGATATTGCTATATTTAGGTCAGTGATATTATGACAGATAGATTCTAATATGTATATGGAATGGTATACCTAAGGTGCCTCCATAGAGAGGAACCTATGGAGGCACCCATTAATCTCAATATAGATGAACTATATGGACGATCTAAATAGTTACATATTCTAAATAGGTGATGTATAAAAAATCATGTGATTTAGATACATTTTCATCATTAATCAAGACGTCTTACTTGTTATATTGTTGAAAAATCATTCATTTTGCACCCTGCCCAATATAGTTAAAATATAT